>WYDE02041730.1:0-12506 GCA_009867175.2 Adela reaumurella | reverse complement strand
TGCATTACAGCATGTTACATGTATCAAAAGCTACTTACAATATCACTACCTGAATATATTTTACGAATCCCGGGAATTCCAGGAGTTTTTGAGAATTTCCGAAAGAAGCCATATCCATATTATTTATTACCTCATGCTGCAAGAACCAAAAATCAATCTGCCTACTCCGACCACTGATAATGACACCCATAACAGTGAGCTGCCATACAGGGCAGATATTTCATGCATATAGATGCTCTTTACATTGTAGCAGGAAGGTATTGAACTCAGCGCACAATGGCTTCACCGTACATATCCAGGCGCATTGCCAGCAGAGGGAGAATTAATAGAGATCGGGACTAGGAAGCAGCCGCTCTTATATTTCCCCTGCGTGCATTATGTTTCGGCTCGCTGCAAGCCCCCATCATCTAGTCTGCGATGTTTAGGACGCGGGGAACCACTTTTCCCACACTCGACCTCACTCTCCCTACCTACCCATATTCTGTAGGATGCCTCCAGTGACGTCTTCAAAGCTCTCCCCAAATATAAGCTCAGCGTCAATCTTGGCAGGCCTAAATTTTTGAAGATACTGTAAAGCGACTTTGCCGGGAGTCTTCTTGCTCAGACTTCGACTCGAAAAGATCAGTCTTGAATCCGTTTCTCCTATCCGGTCTACTATGTAGCAGTACTTGTTTACTTTGTAGCAGTGGTCCTTCGGAATGTTACTTTCCCATGGAACCGTAAGTTTAACAAGTACAACATGCCTTGTTACCTTTGAGAATATGAGTATTCCGGTCTGGATGCTGTGGAACAGATTTCTGAAGGCATTTGGTAATGCTTGTCATATGTGTCCACCGGAAATTGCCAGTCCTTTGCTGCTCCCAAAATTAAAATAAATAAAGTTTAGTGCTATCTTTGGGTAGCTTATTGGCTCCAGATTACACGACGTTTACCTTCTGGAAATCACTGCTTGTTTGTCCCTTTCTGGTCCATGCAATGTATAGGCTGATGGCCTCTTTATTATTTGGAGTCCCTTACCGTGGCAGAAGGAATAATGGCCTCTCTCAAGCACAGCACATGCATCTCTACCCATAGAGCAAATGTTTGGCAGTGCCTACGATCTCCTTAAACGACAGGCATAATCTATTACTAAATTTACCCCATCGAACCAGTTACTAGAGTCAGGGAGAATAAGCTATATCCTCACATATGCGCTGTAGGCGTCCTGACCGCAATACACAATTTCTACATTTAGTGTTTATTTAGATTATAAAGAGAAACTTAACTTATTAAAGAACAGTATCAGATGTAAATGTGGGGAAAAAGATTACTAGTGAACTTACCGAGGAAGTAAACGTCCTTGGTTGTGGTGTTCTTGAGCTTGAGAGTTGAGTTTAGAGTTGAGTTGTCTAGTTGCAAAACCCGCTATTTGTCTTTAAGCCTAAAATGAGTTAAATATGATGTCTAACTGTGGCCGGTGAACTCTAAAAATGTTTACTTCAAGTTACGATGAAAACCTGCTAAATTTGATAGAAAAAAAAGTATTGAAGTTTGCGTTTTGTTGTCAAACTCCGCTATATTGTATGGCAATGGACGTCACGTGAGCTTTTCGTTTCACTCTCTTTACGCCACTTTAGAAATTTCCATAAAAATTAGGAACTTTAAATATGAGAAAAATATCTTACGTTGCAATATTTATATTTTCATCTTCTATTTTACTTTTACTATTTCTGTTTTCTTGCCAGTAGATATTTTAGTAGGTATGTTCTTTTTCAACTGGTGTCTCTTGATTACCTAATAAATTTGTAAACTCGTTCGGTTAAACTGGTAAAAAACGGGCAAGTTTTCACTTCACATTACGTAATAAAAATTCACACAAGTGTTTTCATATTGACAACAAAACATAGATAAATGATTGCATAATTTATATGCATAATAAATCATAATTTCTAAAATTAAATCTCATTATTCAATTAATTTTTGTTTTCTCCTAACTAGCAACCAACATTTAAATTTAAATTTCATTAACATTTCAAAAAGGACAGCGTGAGGACATTTAATTTAGCTTCAATTTTGGCTACTGAAAAGATAAGTTGGTCGGTCTGTAAAACAGATATAGAGAGTTTTGCAACTAGACGATTCAGTTGTATTTGTGAGTTTTGTTGTGAATTTTGTTTGGATTTATTGGACGTTTTTGGAATATAACAAGGATACTCAGTCATGCATTAAGTTAAGTGCATAGGTATATTAAAGTGCAATAAGAATAAAGTGGCTTTGCAGTATTTTTTAAGGCTTGGGAAATAATTATTTGATTTTATGATTTAATTTGTTTCGTAAAGTACACGTGCAGAAAACTAGTAAATAAAAGAACTGAAGTATGCATGCAATTTTAAATAAAACAAATTGCATTTGGTTCAAAACCTTTATTTTTATAAATGCATACTCTAAATTTCATACTTCTTGTCAAACTAAAGTAGCTTTCATCTCATGGAACAAAAAAATTATCATGCTTAAAACGTTTACCACATTTTACTAACTAAAGTGTTGATATACAAAACTGTATAAGTTATTCAAATTTCACCACCAAAGTACTTCAAATAAAACCACCAAAACACTTGGTAAATGAGCACCAACAATACTACTGGGGCTATACTAACCATTTTGGCTTTCATCCTGTTTAGTTTGTCTTCGTACTCTGCCCGAACCTCCATAACATTGCAAGATTCGGTTGGTCGTGATGGTTCACAAGTCTTCGCTTTTTGAACTTCTTCATATACCTTCTTAAATGCAGTCATCAGTTCATCTATTTGAACCTCTAAGCCAGTGTTTTGGAAGTGGCTTGTTGATAATGTAGGGGCGTCGCTCGCAAATGCCTGTTTCAGTTTTTCCGGCGAAATACTCCTGTCTATACATCTCTCTGCCCATCGACCGAGGTTCAACGCCGTTTCACACAGATCTTGCATTACGATACCATAGGAACGTTCTATCTTAGCCATTACGTTGTCGGGGATGTTTTCCAAGCTGTGAATCTCCCGACGAATCATACGCTGCTTTGAAATCACTTGAGTTAGCTTTTGGTTATACATATCCTTGACTGAAGAAAATGTCTTGAAGTGCGCAAGAAGTTCTGTCAGATATTTCTTTAGTGATATGGTTTCTGATTCGTTTATCTTGCTTACTTCGGCAAGTGTGTCGCGCTCTTTCTGTAGTATCGATTGTTTCTCTGCCAGCTTTCTGAGGTGCTTTTCAGTTCCTTCTAGGAAGTTTTCGAGTTCGTCAATAGTGACCGCACCTCCTACACTCTTTCGCTTGTCAGATTCAATATTGCTAAACTGTGTAAGTTCTCTTAGAACAGGGTTTGATTTGATCTCCGCGATACGCTTCAGTATTATTGCTTGATATTTAGCTGAGACTTTGATTATTCGACTGGCATCATTTTCATAGCTGCTGATCTTAGAAAGCTGCTTTTTCAAACTAGTTATTTCCTCATTTTTCTGGCTTACTGTCCTCTTCAATTGAGAAGATAATTGTGAACAATTCTCCCTGCACTGTTCTAGCTCTTTTGTCACATCCAAGAGTTTGTACTGCGATTCTGCCACTAGACTTTTGAGATATGTTATATCTCCCTGCAGTGTTGTGATTGTGCGATTTCGGTCATAAACAATTTTTTCTAAATTGCTTATAGTCTGGTTACGCTCTTCAGAAGTGCCAATAAGATCTGATGAGAGAAGCTCGACCTGCATTTGTAGTTCAGCGACATCCTTTTCTTTAGTGACTCTGACATTCTTGACTAAGTCTTCGCGATGGGCGATACTCTCACTCAAGGCTGCGACTTCATTAGCCAGCATTTTTATCTTGGAGTTCTTTTCTAATTCCATCTGCTCACACTTTTCGTTCAAGACATTATTCCTGTCTTTTAGGTCAGCAATGACATTGCTAAGGTTTTTGAATCTTAAGTGAAGTGGTTTTGTTAGTTTAGATTCATTGTCATAAAAAATGCTGAACAATTTTCCAATATTCAGGATAACATCATCAACTTTATTAGTGTCTTTTGATTCAAATATGTCCATAAGCATGCTTATGTTTGTAATGGTTTCTCTTATTGTTTCGATATTCGTATTTAGTTTTTCCTTTAGACTGTCTCTCTCAGTGGCTACTTTTTCGAGGTTGTTGTTTAACTTATGAATAATTTCTTCTTTTTCTGCTATCACTGTTTCAGTGTTAAAGAGTTTAGCTTCAGCAGCATTTAGCTGTGATTCTTTACTCATTAGAAGGTCACTTAAAGCTAAGTTTTGCGCCTTCGTGTTTTTATATTCAGCATTGATATTATCTAGTTTCAACTCAGTATTTTCCAATTTGTGTTGTAATGATTCTAAAAGAGTATTTTTTGCGAGTAATGCTGTTTCCAATTGACTATTCTTATCAACTTCAAGTTTTAGTTTTGTTGTTGTGTCTTTTATTACTATGACTGCAGTTGTGGAGTTCTCTATTAGCTTTTGTAGATCTTCCTTTATCTTTACCAGCTCAACTTCTTCGGAAGAAATCATCTTGATCTTTTCTTCGTCACACAACTGTCTTACTTCTGGAGTGATAGGCTTTCCCAGTTGTTCCTGAGTCCCATTTAAATAATCGTCTGCCAATCTTAACTCTACTAAAGTTAGATTAAATTCATTGAGTTTATCTTTAATATCAACTCGGAAAGCAGATATTTGTCTTTCTATTTCTAATTTTTGTTCTATTGCTTTCGTCTTCTCAAAAACTTCTTTCTGTAGAGCTTCTATTTTCTCTATACATTGTTTTATTTTCATATTTTCTTTAATTTTATACTCCTCAGTCATAGTCAATATAGACCCGTCCCTTGCTTTATAGCTATCTTCAAGTTTGGTGTTTAACTCCTCTATTTTAAGGTTGTTTTCTTCCCACAGTTTTTGCTCATCCAGCTTCTTTTTCTCTAACGTGTCATTCAGGTTTTTTATAATCAAATTTTTGTCATTTTCCATGACTTGAATATCCTTTTCTAGATGACTCACGAGCGCTTTCTTATCAGAGAGTTGTTCGTTTATACTATTCAATCTCTTCTCGTAATCAGCCTTGATTAAAGTTATATTAGCAGACACATTTTCCTTTTCTGCCAAGGTTTGCTTATGTATTTCACACAGTGATTTAAATTCAGTTTTAAATACATTAGCAATGGTTTTATTTCTTAGAAGAATGTTTTCTACAGCTGCTACAAATTGTTCAAGAGAATCGTTTGCATCGGGCACTACACACATATCTTGAGTTACATTGACGAATCCGTATTTCTTTTCAAAGAGGTCCGTATCTTTTGTCATTGTGTCCAAGTAGCCATTGTTTTGTGAAATAATTATTTTTAGTTTTAATTTAACTGTATATAATTCTTCAGTGATGTCTCTAATTTGACATTTCAGTTTTGTGATACACTGCTCCATCGTGCTTTTGTTGTGCTTATTAACTTTACATAAATTAATTAGGCTATTCACATACTCATTCAATGCGCTCTGTATCTCCTCACTATTTTTGTTTGATAAGTCAATGACAGGAATTTCATCCATGCTATGTTGTAAACTCAACAAATTTTTAATATTTTGATAAGTAGATGATAGACCTGCTTTACACTTTTCCAGATTAAACACAAGTTCTTCATTCTCTTTAAGCAATCTACTGTTATCTTCATACTGTTGAAATATTTTCTTCTCTATTTCATTACTCTTGCATTTATTCAATTCTAATATATTGTTTACTGCGTTCAAGCTCTTTTCATGCTTTTCTATAAGTTGTTTATTCTCTTTGATTGATTCTGCATATAGCTTTGAAATATCGTCAATCTTAGACTTTTGCTGAACTTTCTCTTCTTGCAAGTTTTTCTTTTCAAGTAGAATAGATTCAATACTGCTTTCATAATCTGCAATTTTCCTTTCGAGGCATTTTTGCCCCATTTTCAATTCAGACATTTCAACTGCCGCTGAGTTTCCAATGTTTTCTGACTTTTCTTTATATATTGTCTTCTCTTTTTCTAATTGTTCTATTTCTGACTTATTGCAAGCGATTGTATTAATATAATGAATGACATCTTTCTCAAGAGTTTCATTCTGGGCTTGTATTTCGTTAATTTTCACCGTCATGAGCTCTTCAGATTTCTTGAATTTTTCTTTAACCTGTTCACAGTCCTCCTTGAGCTGTTTGACCATATTATTATATTCCTGTATTTCGTGTTCCAGTGATGTCTTTGCTGTCCTTAGTTCTGTGACTTCACTGGACATTTCCGTCGTAATTTCCTCGATTTTTATTTCCAATATCTCATTGTCACTCTGCAGTTTTTCCATTTGAGACTGAAGTTTTTTATTCTGCATATTAAGTGTTTCCTTTTCTTTTTCGATTTCTAGTGACTTTATTTTTATAGCATCCAACTCATTTAGGCAACAGTTCACTTCAGTTTTGTAATTCTCAAAATTACTACAGTTTTCTTTTAACTTATGTTGAAGTAAAGAATTTTCTGCCTCCAAATTTTCGAAGTTATCAACTATATATTGCATAACTGTTTCCATCCTTCTTGTTAGTTCTGCAATTTGTGCCTTATTCCATAACATTTGATCTTTATTACTAAATTCATTGTTTGTTTCTTCCACTTCAGTTTTTATATGTTTCATTTCCGATTTGTAGTTGCCCATATTTTCTGCGATGATTATTAACTTCTTTTCGAGACGTGCAACTTCTTTCATACACTCATCTATAAACTTAGCACTATCCTCAACATGCTCTACTAATGTAGCATTACGATTTTTGATATCATTCATTTGAGTTTTATTTGATTTAATTGTATTTTCTAAATCAACTACATTATTTTTAAGTAAGTCATTCTTTGTTTTTAGTTGATTAATTCTGCTTATTAATGTTGTGTTTTCATTGGTTTTTTCGAATATTTTTTTGTTTTCTTTTTTCTGCTCTTCAATTATTGATTCCGCAGTAGTGATTGTGTTCCTAAGCTCAAGCACACGTTTTTCTAAGTTTTCCTTTTCTTCTGTGAGATGTTGAATAACAGTAGCCATAGCGTTTGTGTTCTTTTCGTTTTCAAGCTGCATCTCCGAAATTTGTGTCTGATCATTTATGATCATATTTTCGTAATCAATTACTTTGTTTTCAATCAATTCTTTTTCCTTATTCAGTTCACTTAATTCATCGTTCATTTTCTTGAGAGTTTCATCATAGATTGCTTTCAGTTTCACAACTTCATTTTTAGTTTCACAAATTTGTGTTTCGTTAGCAGATAGACTATTTTGATAATTTTTTACTTTCTGGTCGAGCTGGAACTTCTCTTGTTTAAGTTTATCAATTTCATGGGACAATGTTTTTATAGACTCTTCTGAATTCTGTTTAATTTGATAACATTCTTCTTCAAGTTTTTTTATTTTCATTACATTTGCTTCAGACATTTTGCTAATTTCTTCAGATTTGTTTTTAAGTTCCTCTTTTTCTTTATTATTTTTGTGATCAACAGCTTTATGTGATTCCGATGTTTCTAATATAATAGCTTTCAACTGAGCATTTTCATTACGTGATTGAGCGGCTTCTTGTTCTAAATTTGCGATTCCTTTTTTATATGATACACATAGGTTCTCATACTCGCACAGTTTCTTGTCTAATTTGTTTTCAAATAACATGAATTCTTTTGCCATGTTATTAGAGAATCCATTAATCCAATCCATAAGATTTAGTTTTTCTATTTTAAATTGAGTAATTTGAACTTGCAAAACTTCGATTTCCTTACGCGCAGTTGCAGAAATGTTCTCATACTGCTGTATTTTTATCCCAGTCATATATATTTCTTTGTTAAATTCTTCTATTGCTGATTTGTGTGTTTCCAATGTTTCTAGTGCTTTAGCTGTCAGGTGTGCATTTTCATTTTGCAGTTGTGCATTACCTTGACTTAACTTAGCAATTTCCACCGCAGATGATACAGAAATGTTTTCATACTCTTGAATTTTGGTGTTTAATGCCTCTCGTACTACATTCAGTTGATTTATCAAGGCATTATGTGATTGACATATTTCAATAGCCTTGGCTTCTACTTTCTCGTTTTCATTTTTCAATTGTGTATTTTGAAGTGTTAACGCTTGAATTTCATTTTGAGTAAACGTAGAAATGTTCTCACATTCCTGAATTTTTGCTTCTAAGATCTCTTTTTCTCTGGTAAATTCTTCGATGATAGAATTATGTGATTGCGATGTTTCAACAGCTTTGGCTTCCAATAGAATGTTTTCATTTAGGAACTGAGCGTTTTCTTGTTGCAATTTTACGATTTCTGTTTGAGTTGATTTACAAATATTATCATATTCATATATTTGCGCTTCTAGATCGTCCTTTTGTTTTGTAAGTTCGTAAATCATAGCAGTAAGCTGTTTTGATGATTCAATAGCCTTTGCTTTCAACAGATTATTTTCGTCTTGCATTTGAGTAATTTTAAATTTGTAGAGTTTTACCATTTCTCCAAATATAAATATTTTTTCTTCGAGGCCTTCAGTTGTGGTGTCTAGTTTTAAATTCATTAATTCAAAGCTTTCAGTGGCCTCTTTTGCAATATCTATGTTCTCATTTATCAAGGTACTAATTTGAGACTCAATGGTGGAAATTATTTTCCCTAGTATATTTGCATTGGTCTGAATATTTTCTTTCTCTTGCTTTATGCTTTTAATGTCACAATTCTTTTGCTGTATTGTTTCCATCAACTGTACGTTGTCCCTTTGCATTTCAGTTATGAGCAATTCGTTGGCAGCAATCGTCGTCACATGTTCATTTATTTTCTGCGTGAGTTTTTCCTTTTGAGACTCTGTTTGGTCAAATTTAAGTGCCATTGATTTTATAGCCTCCTGAGAGCTGAACGTCATCTGAACATTTTCTCTGTGTAGCTCTTCAATTTGTGATTCGTTGGCTTTATTGACATTATTAAGTTCTGATATCTTTTTCTGGAGACAACAATTTTCAGTTTTCAATTTTTGAATTAATACAGACATTGATTGTGTACTTTCTTTGTACTTTGCATTTTCGTCAACAAGCTCTTTTATATGTGCCTGATTAGATGTGACAATCAGTTGAATATTAGCTACTTTGTTTTCCAAGTATTTTTTATCAGCTTTCAGTTCTTCTATTATACCAGTCATTAGTCTTTTAGCCTCCTCAGCCTTAAAATGTATTTTTCTATTTTCACTTTCAATATCATTAATATGACATTTATTATTTTGGACTTCTTTCTCATATTCCATCGATTTCTTCTCCAATGACTCGTTTTCCGTTTTAAGATCTTCTATCTGACTTGTAAAATTACGTATAACCGCAATGTTTTCATCTATCATCTGCTGCATTTTTGATTGTTGCTTATTGAAAGTGGTTTTCATTTCGTCGTTTCGTTTGAGTTCTGTTTCTATCTCATTGCATTTTATTTGTATTTCATCTTCCTTTTTTCGCAAAATTTTTTCTAATGTGTTCACCTGAAAATACAATGTGAAGCTATTATGCTTTAATTTTAAAGAAAACATAATTTAATCTAGCAGGTTCACTGTACCACAATTTTTCACATTGAGTCAAAATTAGCTCCCATAACCAAAATTTGTATTTTTCTTCATAAAAAAAATCGGAAAGTTTTTTTTTTTAAATCACTAAGGATTTTTCCTAATTATGTTGATGACTTTACTCACAAGTCCCCATACAAATCATCCAAATACGTTAGCTACTATAGTGTCTAAATACTGTCCTAAACATTGGCTCAAAGTTGCTCCCACGTCCAGAATTTGTATTTTTCTCTGCATAAAAAATTCTTAAAAAAAAATATTACGAAAATTACCAAGGTTTTTTTACCTAAATATATTGATGGATTTACTCACATGTACACATACAAATAATCCAAATACGCTGTGGATTCCAGTATATGATAACATTTTGAAATAACTTCTTGCGGCGACTTTATTACTGATGTAACAGTACGTTTGCTGAGCTCGTAACTAGCACAAGTCTCCGTGACCATGAACAGGACGCTCTGTTCGAAACTTCTGAACAATCCGATAAAGTCACAGCGAGAAGAGCAGGAAATTTTCGAAATGTTGTTTAGCCACCCCGGTAATTTGAAAAGTAATGCCTAACATATAATGCATGGACAAGGAAAACCAATGAGTGTTTTAGGCCATACATCATATATGATTCATAGGACAGTGAACCTGCTAGAAAACTTTAAATATGTAGAAAAACAAAAAAGTTTAAAGTTAAACTTTGACAAATACAAGTTTAGTGCACTGCAATTAGAACTGTTCAATATAATTTTTTTAAGAAATTAAGATCGTTATGATTACTTAAAAACTTGGTACAGGGCGAACAACATTAAGTAAGGCTTACCTTGTCCTGGTAGGCTTTTAGCTCCTGAGTGAGAGAGGAGATACGTGCTCGCTCCTCACACAGTTGTACATCAATCACGCTGGCACAGACGTCCCCGCACAGTGCTGCAAGAGATTAATGATTTATAATTTTACTGCTGACTACTAGTACTAGTAAAAGTCAAATTATGGCTGTACTTTTTGTTAATGAAAGCATGACATATCTTCGCTTAAGAAACCACACAGTGGAAATCTTCTCCTTTTCTAAATGAACTCCGGCGTCTCTCTCTTGACGCCAAATTGCCAGCCAGTGTATTTGTCAACGAAAATGGCATTTCATTGGAATGGAAATGTCATTGGATGGAGAATTTTATGAGTGTGTTCTGATTGGCTGCTATTACACGTATCAGACAAGGACACCAACATAAAATGGAAAGAAAACCATGAAAAAACCTAAAGGAACCTATGTCATAAAGTTAGCCTGAATTTCTAACAAAACTGACTTACACAGTTTTCAAAGTGACTAATGCGATTTTGCCTCAGTAATTTTACTTTTTTATGCTAAAATTTCTTCAATTCACTATGATTTCTTGAAAAATATCATGCATTTCAAATTCCTACATTAACCCTTTGGCTTTTCTATGTACGATTTGATGCATTTATAATGGCACGCGCGCGCACAACCGTATTTCGTCGCATGGTCGTGATATTCTGTAATATCTCGGCCATCTCCTAACCTATTCGCGCAAACTAAACTTCTTTCTACAGCTGACTTATCGTACTATGTACAGTTCGTAAGATTTCAGGGGTAAAATCAGTTGTAAACAGGTAAATGAGACCTTATGTGTTATACGTTTCCACAGTAAAAAATAAAAAAATGGCTTGGTCATTTCTAACCGCAAATTTAGTGTTTTCAACTTGTAATAGATTGAAAATTATTATGTATGGTGCATTCTCTATGACTGTATTGTGTCGGTAATTTTATTCTTCTTTCATTTAATACATATATCCCCTATGAAAATAAGTGTCAAATTCAAATGAAACGCATAAATTTGACCGCGCTCCACGCCATACGGCGCATCGCCCGTACGGCCAATACGAGACGTAAGAGCGCGCTCCGCCGACCGCAGCTGCGGTCGATCCGAGCCCGCTGGTTAAAAAATATAATACTGTGCTTTTTAAAATTTATATCAGAAAACATAAGAAATGTTCACTTTTTTCTTGCTCCTGTACAGTTACAAAAAATTACTTTCATGGTGTAGTTTCTTAAGTGACGATATGGCAAGTATTAAATAAATTAGAGTTGTAGCCCTATGGCGGTCATGGGCATTCAGATATTTACGTTAGTGCGAATACATGTCGGCCAGCTAGGTACACCTTCACATTGTGTTGGAAGGCAACACTGTAAATAAATAATTTACAGGATTTATTGGTTTTAGTGGGAGATATAGACAGCGCATGGATGGATACCCAAGGGACTAGTTATAACAAGCGTCTCAGCCGCCCGGACGCCGTGCTTCCGTCCATCAGGTAACCACACTTCGTGGCAGGTGAATGCGCGCGTGCTACCTGCTCACATTTCCTCATAGTCTCGTACACCTATGCATATTGCGCAGCAGATGTTCCATACTCGCCAAACCAACACAGAGCCAGTAGAAGGGCTAAATAAATAAATTAATATAGACTTTTCTGCTTAGCGGAAGTCGGACTTATTGCCGGAGGCAATCTCTTCCAGTCAACTTATACACTACAACACATTATAATTATTAGTGTATAGGTTGTCCTCATAATTTTTTCCTTCATTGTCATTTGCACATAAATGTTACCCCGACATTTTAAAATCCGGAAACCAGGTGTTGAACTTTCGACCTCTCGAGTAAGAGGTGTGCGCTGTTCAACTGGGCTATGCCGCAAGCCTAAGCAGTTCTAGCGCGTCCCAGAAATATTGGGTGTGGCTTACTTACCTTATATGACTTCTAACGTCATCCCGTAGGTATGTGACTGTATTGTTATTTATTTACATACATACATATCACTCACGCTAAATCCCGAGAATCGGGGTAAACAGAGTAATCGGTGTTGTGCTGCAACAACTCCGGTAAATAACAGCACAACACCGACCACCACATTTCGCAAGATGTTCGGACA
>WYDE02041619.1:0-12506 GCA_009867175.2 Adela reaumurella | reverse complement strand
GTTTCATAGATATAAAGGGATGCTACCGTTAATAGTTTTAATTTTTTAAACAAGGGTTTACACGTATCTGTCTGTTTGACATTACAAATGGCTCGTATACACCTTTTTTGTATTATAAATATTTTTTCTATATTAGTTGAGTTACCCCAAAATATAATTCCATATCGTAGGTTGGATGATACGTACCCATGATATGCTGTAATTGCCGACTTTTCACATGAGGTTTGTTTGAGCCTTTTTAATGCAAATACGAATCTACTAATTTTCCCTTCAAGTATGTTAATGTGAATTTTCCAATTACAGTTGCTGTCTAAAGTGATTCCTAAAAATTTCATTTGCATTACTTCCTCCAATTTCTCTCCCTTGTACTGTATTTGTAATTGCAACTTTTTTCCATGTGTATTATAAAATTGCATATATTTTGTTTTATCGACATTTATTATTAGATTATTGCTTTCCAACCATGTAACTATATTTTCTATTGCACTATTTATATTATTTTCGAGCATATGTACATTTTCTACAGACCCTTTTATTAGAAGTTCCCTATTATGTACAGTCAACGACAACAGTCAATGAACTCTTTGTTCCTACCCATATTATGCACATAATAACTAATTGCGTTTCCGAACTTAGCTCGGGTCAACTGTTGGCGCCACCAATTCACTTACACAGCTCAGTTACAAGGGGAATAAAATTTAATATTTTAAATTAAAATTAATATCTTCGGAAATTCTACTATGTCCAATCGAGTTACAAACCCAAAGAACGTTTTCTTCGTAAATTTCATAAAAATTGTTGACAATGAAAATAAAACACGATCGTGCGCGCTGTGTGTAATTCTAATAAAAAAATTAGTTCGGTAGATACGGTAGTTTGCTGACACCGTAGTTTGATGTCGATAAAATAAGGGCGGGACTGGTAAAGTTTGCCTATCGTTATCGTCACTTTTCAATTGTTTCAAAAAAATAATTGTAGGGTATACCCCGCGAGACGGTGGAGCGGGGAGGGCGGGTTCGGATAAATAATGGCTTTGCGACAATAATGCACTTACCACACCGTCAATCAGCAAAGTAACTTGAATAGGGAAAAATTACTATATAATTTTCCGTCTACCCTCGCGTGGCATTCGTATGCCCAATCAGTGCAAGCAGAGTGTCCATAGGCGTCGTTAGCCTCGTTCTCACACGTATGCCATGCACTAGCTATTACACAAAATTAGTGGGCGAGGAAATGAGAGAAACTGCGAAGGGCGAACGTCTCCGCCCACCCCTATAATCCCAACACATTCAGATCGCATGTAAATATGCTTCCCACAACAACGCTTGTCCACCTCCGAGCTGGTATGGCGCCCCCCGAGGTGAAATTGGCTGCATCAGAGCATGCGCTTCGGCCCCTCTGATCCTACTACCAATACCGGTATCCGTAAAAAAAACTGCAAGTAGATGTAAGAAAAAAATTTTTTTTTTCTTTAGTTTTGTTTGGTGTTTAGTCGGTTCCGATTATGCCAACCCCATAACAGCTTTAAAAAAAACAACTTAAATCGACTTATTATAGTTTTGGTTGAAGAGGCCAAACTGTAAAATAATATTGAAGGTTTTGTGGAGCGCGTCTAACGATATTACGTGAAATATTGAAGCCAACAAATTATGCACTAAGCTTAGCGTGCGCGTGCACCTCGCTATAATACGACTACCACTGCGTTACGTACACTAAATGAAATGTAAAAATTCAATAAACTTGTAATAATTATTAACCCTGTCTCTATATGGACCTGGCTCTTCGGCTATAGCTGCGGGCGCTGTATAAACCAACTGGCCAGTTTGAATAATTCCTCGATGTTTATGAATTTTTCCTTTTCATCCATCAAGTATACACAACCCCGTGACGCGACGTGCAGACTAAGTCCGGAAAAACTAAATTCAAAAATATTAATTTTCACGATATGAGTGTACGTTCGTATAACTGTATGTATATCACTCGAGAGTTATTTCATTTATATATCAAATAGACGTTGAACACTCAAATTACTGCGCCGCCGTTTAACTTAAAAGCTAGCTTGCACGAGACCTACGTCAAAGTAAGCAGTCTGTAATGGCAGCTTAGGTCTTAGGTCTGCACTGCGCTCGCACTGCGCACACGCGGCCATGTACAGTCGGAGACGCAAGCACAGACACGGGCCTGTACAGTCGGAGACCGAAGCACAGACACGGGCCTGTACAGTCGGAGACGCAAGCACAGACACGGGCCTGTACAGTCGGAGACGGTAGTACAGACACGGGCCTGTGCAGTACATGAGACGGAAGCACAGATTCAAAATTCAAAGAATTGAAAATATATTGCCCGATTAATTGACGTTTTAAGCCCAACGTCAATTAATTTATAGCCCAACGTCAATTAATTTTCAGCCCAACTAGGTAATTTCTTACAGTTAACCTTTTCACTCTACAACAGTATTGTTAGTGTTTGTTTCATCACTGCGTTTTCCCTCAACTGCGGGCTTTGAAAATTTACAAAATGTAAACGATATTTTACAAAATACGAGTAGGCTGTAATACATTATGTAGGTAGGGTACACCCTTGGAAGCAATTCAGTGGGTACACCCTACCCAGGCTGACGTGCGGCGCGGCCGGCGCGGCGGCGTTTGCGCCCTTCTATTACGGACTTGTCTCATAATATATACTGTGTTAAGTAAATATGTACAAGTTACTTAATACACGAAATGAGGTGATTCTGTACTTAAAACTGAACAACTTCTGTTCTATGACTTTTTTTCTCTAAGTATAATAATTTCTAAATAGGTACCTAACTACTCTCAAAATGTATGACGAAAAAAATCTCCCCCCCAAAAAAATGTTTTTTATGTAAATCTGTTAAGTATCAGATACGGAATCACCACCTACAAGATATCCAACCGAAAGCTTAACACCGTGGATTTTGTTAAGGGTTTAATGCACTAGTTAAAAGATGCAACTTCAAGCACAGGTTAAAAGTTGGTCTGTGGTGCGCTATGGACAAATAAAATGAACCTACAAAATTTTAGTCCGATCGGCCGAGGCGTTTACGAGGACTAGTGTGGACAAACCGACAGGAAATGTTTTCTACGCCTAGTCTAGTAAGTGACTTCGTTTCGCTCAGCCCAAAATGTGGAAAAACTATGCGCATAGTTGACTTGTCTTGGCTTAAACTACGTTAGTCATAGTCACGTGACCACACGAGGAGAGCAGCCTGTTCACTCGCACTTGACGTCAAGTCTATAAGTGCGCGCGGGACTATAGAGTGGGCTCGCATATACTTTTCGGCGAGTGCGAGTGAACAGGTTCTCTCCTCTCACGGTAACGTGACAGTGGCTACAGCACGACACGACAGATTGCGAACCACGACTAACAAATCAAGCTAGCAAAATAAAATGTAAGTGGACTTTGTGTCTGCAACTTTGCGGCCGTACGTCCGTACGTACGTAGCCTGGCCCCGTCCGTCCGTCCGTCCGTACACATGCTACGTAATTAATACCCGCATGAGCCAGGGCTAATTTCCAAACGCCAACGTAATTTATGGTTGCCACTGGTGAGTGACGTGTTGCAGTTTTTCGACGCGCTTGCGTAGCGGCAGGGCTGCGCCAAATACTGTTTCGTTGAGAAAATAAACGGTAGGGCGAACGTCACAAACTTAGTTGTTGTTTGAAAACTCAAAAATATATAATGGTGAATTTCAAATAAATGGCCCATTTTGTATGGCACTTAACTTAAAGAAAGAATAATATAATGACAAGGATTGAGAAGGGGATGCTTCGATGGTTCGGTCATGTTGGAAAAATGATGATAGAAGATAAACTCATGAAATTATTTGAGCGAATGTGAGTGGAAGAGTCGGGAAGGGTCGCCCTATGCGCACGTACCTAGAACAGATCAAGCATATGCTCAAAAAGGGGCAAGTGCGCAGTGCCCATAACCGACGAGCATGTATATGGAGAACATTATGAGAGTACAGGAAGCGGCAGAGGTGTCAAGATCGTGGAACGTAGAGATCCGTTGCCGCTGCATACCCCACTGGGAAACAGGCGTGACGCTGTGAATGTACCTATGTATGTAATTTCCGACTGTCACAATATTTACTTAACGATAATTGCGACCATTTCATGTGGGAAAGAAAGAAATGATGGTCGTTTTCCCTACAACATTCACTCACAAATCATTGTCAGCAATTTCAGTATACATTTCATGGTTTGGTGCAAGCAGCAGCACGACTACGCTGAAATAGTGTGTGTTTCTTGTCATGTTAAGTGAAGCCGGAAATATTACAGGGAATTTACTGACATGGCACCATGTTCCGTAGAAACTGTATTTCTGACTTAGACCGTATGCGGTGAAGTATCCCACGTCGGTTCCATAAAAAACTGTTTACGTAGATTTTGAGATTTATGATTTTAGATAGATAGATAAATTCTTTATTGCACAAAAGACATAACATATAGGAAAATTAAAAAGAAACAATACAGTGCAAAGGCGGACTTAACACCTAAGGCGTTTTCTTCCAGTCAACCTTTAGCCAACCTTTAGTCAACCAGCGCGTGGGACAGTAGACTAGGCGCGCACCTGAGCATTGTGGGCCGCTTGTCTATCGTCCCGCGCGCACGCATGCACTTGTCGGCGAGTGTGAGTGAGATAGTTGTTATCGAGACGACAGAGTCTCACCACCGATGTGTTTATCTTAGTACTGTGTGCAACACATGCGCGTCATGCGAGCGTCGTGCGTATTATAAGGGAATGAGTCAGCGTGGCAACCCTGGCGAAGGCGACGACCCGTGTCCGCACAGCTGGGAGAAACACAACATTTCCGCACTGGCTGGCAATGCGAATGCGCTAGCAACCCTATCTCTCATTTACTATGTAGCCGTATAGGTACCCTACCTGACACCGCACCGCGCAACCAACATTAATGCGCTACACAAAGGGCAAGACACTTGCCGGGGGGCATGTTCACAATTACACTTTCACTTTTAATTTGATTATTATACTTAGCCCTTTGCACCGAAAACGGAATAAGCGCTAAAAAAATATCTTTATGAATTTTAATAATACAGTCGAAAGAAAAGAAAAACAGAAAGACGGTCGATGAAACGAGTATGTTAGTATTTTTTTTTTTTTTGGAAAATGGGTAAGTTTGAGTTGGTGATTAAATTCTTGGAACAGAAGGGGAAATCAATGACCGCTTGCAAGCTGCTACGGGGACTTTGTCTCCCTTGAAGGAGACAAAGGTGATTCTGATAACAAGGATGCGCCTGTCTTTTGGTCTATTAATATGAAGATGAGATGAAGAATATGAAGTTTCTTGCCGGTTCTTCGTCATGAGATTAATCGAAGCGGATGTAAAATGTAATATTTTGTCAAATTTAAGTGTAGGGTACTACCATAAGAATGCTGAATAAAGAACTAAGAACTAGGAGTGAGCATAAAATTACACTAGCACAATCTCTATTGCTCCCCATACCCGATCATGCCTATATGTGTTACCTAGATTCAATTAAGGATTAATTAACACACTCAATCGCCTTCTCAACTTATGCTTATATTTTCGGCTTTCGTAAGTATTTTCGTATTTTGGAATTCCGCAATCGTTTGTAGTGGCTGAATATGCAATTACGCAGGAATATTAAAGCCCATTCAATTCTCTATAGCACTATCCCAATATGTTTTATCCCAATATCCTTAAATACCTAAGGGATCTGTACACCTTCTTCAGCTCTCATAGGCTGCAGTTAAGGTACACAAATTACTTAGTATTAACCTTTCCTTCCCATTACAGTACAACCTATTCCAACTCCTTCACGGTTCACGCAGTTTGTCTGTGGAACCAGTTACCCGTTGAATTCCCTCTTTCTGCAACCAATCATCCCTTTAAAGCTCGCTTAAAAAAACATTTTCTCTAACTTGTATTATCACAATTCTGGTCTTAATGAGTAACATGTGTTATGCATGTGTTTATATGTATGTATATCTATTTTGGATCTTTGTATCTATATACATGGACCTATGTTAACTCGTGTATGTATAGTCTCTGCAGAAATATTTGATTATTAAATTTAATACCCAGCCACCCCAACTGTGCCATCCAGTATATGAAATGTGTTCTCTAAATACTTTAGTTCTCTTTACGAGCCGACCATACTCGACAGAGACGCGTAGGCGACTCCATCCATGGCTACTGATCATGGTGTTTTGGTTAGTTCTTTGCACATTGCCTCTGATGCAGTACTGAGGGAACTTAAACACCTACACATAAACAAAGGAGCCGGACCAGATCGAATTGAACCTTTTTTCCTTGTAAACACCGCTAAAAAACTATTCATTGCCAACTATATATTATTTAGTAATGTCTTAATGAAGGTATATCACCAGATTTCTGGAAAATTGCAAATAACACATCGGTATATAAAAATGGCCCAAATTGTAAAAAAACTATAGACCAACCTCTATTTTGTCCACCTTGTCGAAACGTTTTGACAAAACTAGTTCACCGTAGTTTATATCATTCCATATAATACCATATGATATATACATATCACAATCGTATAATATCAGAACAGCACCTATTCGTCAAAAAACGCTCAAAAGTCAGCAATATTTTAATGGACATCAATGCTCTGTTCAAAGCTATTTACAACGTGAGCAAGTTGATGTGATATACGCGGACTTTAAGAAGACATTCGACAAGGTGGACCACATGCTCCAACTTTAATATTTACAAAATTATTCGCTCGGTAATCGATGCATGTGAACTTCAAAGTGACCTTGGCCGCTTCTTCGACTACTCAACCTCTTTAAAGATGCAACTTATTCTCACGAATGGTATGTGCATTAGGTATAAAAAATAAGAAATAAAAAATTGTATATCAATATAAACTTGGAGATTCTACTTTGAATAAAGAAGAGCAATTCTGCAATAGATACAAACATTAATTTGAACGAACACATAGAGAATATTACCATTAAAGGATTACAAATGATGGATTTCGTGCTTCGCACACCTCTTTCATTTAGATCTGTGTCCACCTATAAATACCCTTTATGCTTCATTGGTTCGACCGCAGCTTGAATACACTGTCCCAATATGGAATCCATATTATCAATACTAATAATAAAGGAAGGAAGGTCATGCAGTAAGTTACTTTGTTTTAAGAGATATCACGTTTATAGGCTCCATGCATGATACTGACACTAATTTGACGATTTTTGGAAATCTTTTCTATGCATGTATGGTTGACTGGGTATGTTTCGCCATAACTCTCAAACCGAGCTTCCAATTTCGGATGAATTTCGTACACACATTCAGTTATACAGGACACAGGATAGGCTACATAATATACAGTTCCGGTTACGCTAAGATGTGGCTCCCATACAAATTGGTGTTTTTTTTTTTCGAGCTGGGAAGCTTAGTGAGTACTGAGTACGCACGCGAGGTAAAAACTTAGCACACGACACGCACATTTACATATACATACAGCTTACATTATAGGCTAATTTAAATGCTGGCTGATATCCAGTCGAGCCAGCAAATAATGCCTTGGCATTAAGTGCAGCCTATTGTACTCCACATTGTTGTATTGAGTGCAATAAATATCAATTTTAAAAAAGTAAGAAAGAATTCAAAGCTGTTTTTTTTTTTCAAAATTACAATGCTCACAAATTTTGACCGACATGTTAAAATCTGGATAAACTGCACCCATACCACGTAGCGTACTCACAACCTCTCGAGTAAGAGGCGTTTACTCACCAACCAGGCTATTCCGCAACAATATCGCTATAATATCGCATATTATTCATTACGTATGTACATTATGCGTGAGAGGATATTAGCGTCGGGTCCCGTATTTATATCACCTAGGTACTAACAACATAAATATATTGTTACATTGTGCGTCTACTTTGTTGTTACACCTGCACAGCACAGCACATCAACAGAACGCGCCAACAGTAGGGACACTTCACAATTAACAATCTGACACTTAAAATGAAAAAAATATGTAGCGCAGATTCATATTGTGCCACATATGTATACTCAGTATAATATGTATGTAGGGTGACGTGGGCAACAGTGAACCGGTAAATTTCGAGAACACATATTTCAAATTTTATCATTACATCAAAGAGTTGTAAACTGTTTAATTACATTGTATGTTTATTCAGTTTGAAAATAATCGTATGGAATTCTTAAATTTATTTATTTATTGTAGCCTATATTCTATATTATTCTTATTACATACATTATTATTATATATTATACATATTATTCTATATAGTCTATATTCTTGAAGCATGTAGTGAATCTACATGCTTCAAGTTTCCTAAAAAATTAAATAATCAAATTAGATATATTTCTACAGTAAGCGTATTTAACATTATCTATATCATATATGTATATTCTTAGCTACAATTGATCCCACTGCTGGGCAAAGACCTCGCCCATCTTCTTCCAGGTTTGTCTGTTGTGTACTAGTCTAGTCCAAAGTTTCCCTGCAATAACTATTATTCGTCTCCCCACCTTCCCTTGTCCTCTTCTCCCTCCCTCCTCCTCCCTCTCTCCTTGTGCAATATCCGGGGCACCACACGGTATTCTTCAATAGGTAGGTACTCAAGTATTTTTTTTAAAGAGGCATTTTGGTTCTCTGTATGCATGTATGTACGAACTTAATTTCCCGAGAAATTGTGCATTTTTCGACTCCACGAGTATGGTAGTGCAGTACAGAATTTATGAAATACAAATACCTCTATTATACTTGACTCTTGTCTTTTAACACAGGCTGGTGCGCTAAAATAAATTTTAATTAATTTTCCGGTAGTGGACTTTCGTAATATGTGCCCGGATATCGTTAGGCCGGGGGGCCGTCAGGTCTCTCGCATTAGTCATACATATATAAGACTCATAACTCATAGCTTGCCAGTTCAAGGGACAGACGGACAGAAAACATGATAATATTAGGGGTAATCGGTTAAACAATTCGGATTCCACGTTAAACTGTAGGTCCCTTCCCTCTCCTTACATGGTTGTAGGGTTAAAACCGCCCGGGTTGGTACCACCGCACTGAATGAAGGTAGGTTGAAGCGGCTATGAAACATAGTTCGTGTTTTCCGTCCAGTTCAGTGTAGCCGGCTGGAGTTGAGGTAAGCGCTGACGTGGCACCACCTACATAACTCACCAAGGTGTTTAGGCTGACATCACTGGTACCAGAAGAACTGGTGCTTTAGGTGATGTAGCTATCCGTGTCAGTTTCCATAATATAATAAAATAAAAAAGTGCAGCCAGGGACCAGAAAGCTATTATGAAATTAGAGCAGTAGAACCAATCGCACCTGCCTTTTCAGGATACTTTTCAAAGTCCCATTTACGCCATTGTCTTTGATTACCCGCTTTTCAATTCAAATAAATATTCATAAATTTGTTTCAGATACAACCACCTTACGCTTTACATAATACAAAACAATATTTTTAAATTATATATAGGTAGACTTTTCTGCTTAGCAGAAGGCGGACTTATTGCCGGAGTCAATCTCTTCCAGTCAACCTTTTATACACTACAACATATTCGTATTGTTAGTATACCCATAGGTTTCCTAACGGTGTTTTCCTTCACATTTTGCACGCAAGTTTTAACTAACATTTTCAAATCGGAAAAAATTGTGCGCATCCTACCAGGTATCGAACCCACGACTCTAGGCTACGTACAGGTTAGGCGAACTAACTAGGCTTCTCCGCGACCCTGATTTTTCTGTAATTTTTTTTTTATTAAAACTGACACGGATGACTACATCACCTAATGAACCAGTTTTTTCTGGTACCAGTGATGTCAGCCTAAACACCTAGGTGACTTACGTAGGTAGTTGCTATATCAGCGCTTCCCTCAATTCCAGCCGGCTACACCGAACTAGATGTAAAATACGAACTATGTTTCATAGCCGCTTTGACCGACCTTCATTCAGTGCGATAGTACCAACCCGGGCGTGTTTAACCCTACCACCATGTAGGAGAGGGAAGGGACCTACAGTTCTATGCGACATATATAGTGCTTCCACCAAAAACAATTTTTTTTACTAATTCGGCGTTTCATTTATTATCGCATTATGCATATTATTATTGAAGTTCATCAAACCCAAGACTCGTCTTGCAAACTAGAACCATTGCAGCTCCGTTGAGACATTTGTTCAGTATTGGTGTTCTATCAACTGTTCAACGGAGAATGCTCTGAGGAGCTGTTCTAAGTCGTTCCGATATCACCGCTTTACCATAGGTCCACGTGTAGCAGACAGGGTTTGCATCCCTTTACCGGAACACTACGGAAATGATCTTTCTTCCGATGTGTTTCCTGATGCGTATGACTAGGATCTTTCAGGAGAAGACACCGGTCACGTCGGCACGCTCTTGGGCGTCGTCGTCGGTACAACAAACTAATGGCACCAAGTGTCTTGCTAAGCCATAAAAATAGTAGGATATCCTAACAGAAAAAGCAGTAAATCTCTAACTATATATGTATGTCTGTAACTATAAGCCTGCGGGGTTTATGTTCGCTTATAACTCAACAACGACTCAATCTATTCGCATGGGATTTTCACTGAAGTATTGTCTAACAAGCAACGGCTACAGGATAGTACCATCGCGGTACTCCTTTGGAGTTTGGAGCAGTTCTTCGATCTTTATTCAGCATTCTTATGGTAGTACACTCCACTGGAATTTGTCAAAATATTACATTTTACATACATGTTCCGAGTGCTCCGACCCCCGAAGGTCTACCGCGAATCGCGGTCGCGATGATAAGTTGTTAAAGAATAGGTCAGTGAAAACCCCATTTGAATTGATTAAGTCGTGCTCGAGTTATACAAGCGTACACACAATCGTAACTGAGCAAACATAGTTACACGGTACTCGTAGTAACATAGTAGGCAGGCGCATAGTTACACATTTTCTGCTTTATCTGTAGGTAAGATTTAGTGTAAGCACAAGGATTTAGATTCATTATTTATCATTAAATATATTGTCATGAAAAAAATATATATTACTTTTTTTTATCAAATAAAAATGAGTGTACTTATTCTATCAATTAATTGTTTACCAAAAATTTTACTAGAAGGAAAGCATGTGTGCATACAAATGTGCGCACAGAGTCTGCCCTAATGGGGGAGAAGTGATAGACCCCGTGGCCTACCCTGGATTCTCATTGGCTGAGCGCAGCGAATGTCAAAAACTTTGGTGTCTGTCTGTGTGTTTGTCCGCACTCCTCTTCCTAAACGATTCAGCCGGTTGGGGTATTATCTACGAGCTACTACGGGTAGTTTCATGCCACCCCCAAGGACGCCATCCCCCGTTGGAGGTTTATTCCATTTATGTCAATAGTGCGCCACATACCACTTTTCAACTTCGCAAAACTGAGAAGAAACTTCGTTGGAAATTTTAATAAATGGTTATGCCGATTTGGTTGAAATTTTGTATGTTTATTCTATATTGCAATAGTTCGCCACACACCATTTTAAACTTTCTAGAAGAACTGGCAAGAAACTTCGCTGAAAATATTTCAACGCCCATCGTGAGTATCGCCGAGCCTTTTACGATAAAACATCTTGTTTATCATACTTTTTAAATTACCGCGGTCACTGAACAACATTTTGAAAACTTCTGGCCCTTCTCGCGGCGACTTTATCGGATTGTCCGACGTTTCGAACAGAGCGTCCTGTTCATGGTCCCGAAGACGTCCAAACGTACTGCTAGTGCTCAGTACGTTTGCTAAGCTCGTAGCTAGTGCTCAGGACGTTTGCTAAGCTCGTAGCTAGCGGACGTCTCCGTGACCATGAACAGGACGTTCTGTTCGAAACGTCGGACAATCCGATAAGGTCGCCACGAGAAGAGACGGAAGTTTTCAAAATGTTATTCATCTTGTTTTTCTATAGGTAATACCTGAAAAGGCGATATTGCATCGACGTCAAGAATCACTATGAGCCTCACGTCATGCGTCATGCATGAGGTTTCGAACTCAACCCGCAACTACATCCTTTCATGTTCGTAGGCGAACAAACATGGAAACACCATGCTTTATCAGCCTAGGCTTAAATTCTAGGCATTCTAGCTGACGAATATTATTTACTCGGGGTTTTTAACGGGCTGCCAGGTTTTTTTTTATAAGAAATTTGATCTAGGCTTTGCTTTGAATCATAACGACAAAATATAGTCATGTTAAAGTGTGTCTAAGATTAAAAGTCTTAGGTTTGCGTACTATGAATGAAGGAATAGTCCGAGTAGTACCACGTTAAACTGTAGGTCCCTTCCCTCTCCTTACATGGTGGTAGGGTTAAACACGCCCGGGTTGGTACCACCGCTCTGAATGAAGGTCGGTCGAAGCGGCTGTGAGACATAGTTCGGTTTTCCGTCCAGTTAAGTGCAGCTGGCTGGAATTGAGGGAAGCGCTGATATGGCACCTACCTACATAAGTTACCAAGGTGTTTAGGCTGACATCACTGGTA
>WYDE02041508.1:0-12506 GCA_009867175.2 Adela reaumurella | reverse complement strand
TCGGTGTTGTGCTGTAATTTACCAGAGTTCTTGCAGCACAACACCGATTGCTCTGCTTACCCCGATTGTCGGGATTCGGCATGAGTGATATGTATGTGTGTATGTATGTATTGAAAAGGGTAGTAACGAACCTTAAAATTAATGATTTCTCCTTAGCGAGTGAAGAGTGTTTTTGGCCCATCCGTAATATTACCATAGATTACTAATATACATTACGTAGAACGTGCCATATAGAACGATGCATGCAGTTAGTATGTGCGTCCGTCAGTCCGTTTGTCCGAGAACTTCCCGTGGTCCGATCTAACACAAACTTTGCTTGCAGCCTCCCTGTGTTACCCTAAGCTCGGCCACGTGGCAGCAAATCCGATCCATTTCAGATTTTCTCCACCTGGCGGGTGCTTTCCACGCTATCAGAACACACACTGTTACACTGTAAATATCATATTTTACAAATAATGTAAAACACTATCAATAATACAACAGACATAGAATATTCTAGAATATCGCATGTCTATAGCGGCCGCTACGTTCAACGTATGCAGGACTGATAAGTTTATAATCAAAACGTTATCAATAATCCTGATATCTTCGATGTGCACGTTTTATTCTATCTAGCGATCTTCAATGTCATTGTTTAGTATAGATAAGTCGAGAATTTAAACTATGGCAACTTGTTCATCTTATGAATGACCTTTATTCATATCTCCACTTATCTAAGTCGTTACCCTCGTTCTTTTCGCGCAGTCATGTCATACGATAGATCGTAGACCTACCTATCTGCCCCCGTTAGTAAGAAGGGCGCATCTACCATTTTTTCGAAAACTGAGTTTTGTGAGTTCGAAAAGGTCGTGATCAGCGAGAAAAGTCGCATATGCCAATAATTTTTTTTGTTTCTCTAGCTCTCCTCTACGCTAAAATGAGTGGGCGCATGTACCACCTTTTTTCCGGTGAAATTTGTATTGTAATAGTTTTCCTCTGTCACTAAATTAAAGAGTCGCATTAGACAAACGCTCAAATTTTCATACAAATTGAATTTATTTCAGTGGAGGCATACGGGAATAAACTACAAGAAAATACGTAATTAAATAAGTTACGCCTTTTTATTTTAGTAAAATAAATATGTAAGTAAAGGACGCATCAGTAGGACATGCGCCCAATAGGACCTTGTGTATTAAAAATAAAGGACGTCATTCCTTAGGACAAAAAGGACAATGCTCCTTTCAGTTTATTATTACGAATTTTTTACACATTTTATTACTAAAACGAAAAGACATTATACTAGATAATTCAGTAAATAATAAAGATATGATAAATCAGTTTATTTCAAATAGAGCAAGACATACAAATCCAGATTAAAACAAATTTTAATCTTTATAATTTTTTTCTCGATGCTGACATTTTGGTAGATACGCCCTTCTTACTAACGGGGGCAGCATTACAGACCATATTTTTCACGGATACTGACATGGATAGCTAGTAATGTACAAGTTTAGCACCAGTGATGTCAGCAAAATACAACTTGTGCTCCTCCCAAAATCGAGCCAGCTACACTGAAATGGAAATCAAACTATTTCTCATAACTGCTTCGACTGGCTACCATTGAGGGTGGTAGTACCATACAACACTACCACGTAGTAAGTAGGGGGAAGGGAACTACAGTTTTACTTGGAAACCTAACCACGGCCAGCATCATCGGCCACGCTCTCGGCAGCGCTTAACAGTTAAATTTGGTATAATTTCGGTATGCGAATACCGAACGGTGCACCAATGAACTACCGACGCTGACGAATGTCACGACCGAGGTCACCACTTTGAGGGGATTTGTTTTTACAGTTGTACCCTTAAGGGTGCTGCCAAGGGTCCTACCTACTGCCCATAGGGGATTTCACTATATCTCCGCCGATCCTGAAGTCCTGGAGGGCGCATTTCTCATCGCAGCGCCACCCTAAGCGCCAGTTTGCTCGCCCACACTCCAAACTGCCAGTGCGCTGGCACCAGCGATTTTGTAGATTTAGTGTATTGTGTAATATGCAAACTAAAAATTCAGCGAACCAGTATGTATATGTACAATATTTAGGAACTATTTATGCATTATTGATTTTTATCGTGTTTGGAGTATACACGTTTAACAAGTATTGGGTTGCTGCGTAGCCTAGTTGGTGAGCGTGCGCCTCTTACTCGAGAGGTCGTGGGTTCGATACCTGGGATGCGCACAATTTTTCCGGATTTTTAAATTTCGGGCAAAATCTGTGTGCAAAATTAAATACAATGCGGGGTGCATGAAGGTGAAGGAAAACCTCGTGTGGAGAACCTATACACTAACAATACTAATATTTTGTAGTGTATAAAGGTTTACTGGAAGAAATTGCCTCCGGCAATAAGTCCGCCTTCTGCTAAGCAGAAAAGGCTATATTTATGTATTTATTTATTTTAGCTGTGTAGTACGAGCTATCAAGAAATTTATGTTAAAACTAACTAAAATGTTCACGAAAACATAGAAAGAGACTTAAAGAACAGTGCCGACGACAAGAGAGTGCAGAACGTACTCATAGGCGTCGGCGGAGAGGCGAGGAAGTAAGCGGGAAGGTGAATTCAACGCTGGGATCGTTGATTTAACCTAAAGTTTTTGACAGGTCGAGGTGCATAGTTTAAATAATTTGTTTATACGATTGAAATGTTCGACATAATTGTTAGAATTCCGAAATTTATACGGTACTTTAAAAACCTACGTATTTTTAATTCTTGCACATCAATCAAAGCCACCTCATACAACTGAAAATTCAGGATTCAGTAACACAAAGATCAGATTACTAATACGGCGAATGTTTGGGTGACAGCCAAGCGGGTCGACATCACAAAGATAATGTTAACAAAGTGTAATGATCTCGGATGACTCACGGGAAACTCGGAATAGCGTCTGTCCGGAAAACTGAAACGCATGGTGACCAAATTGTTGATGAAACAAACAAGTTAACATATACATATATATACATATACAAACATACATATCACTCACGCTGAATCCCGACAATCGGGGTAAGCAGAGCAATCGGTGTTGTGATGCAAGAGCTCCGGTAAATTACAGCACAACACCGACCACCACATTTCGCAAGTTATTCGGACAATATATCAAGCAGCATGTAAGGCACGAAGACCCACATACTGCATGAATGGGTAGAAGTACCATGCCAAGGTGAGAGGTGGCGAGCCTGTCGCCTTTTAGCACGGCATCTTGACCTTATCCCTATTTTTTTATCAACTATATATTATTATTTTTATTTAATCAAAAGGAAATATTAAATTAGAAAGGTCTACCAAACATTTTTGAATTTTTTTGTTATGTTTTTGAAGTAAGTGGCTTTTATATTGTCAAAATTAATGCATCTCTTTTCTACAGATTTTCGGAACTGGTCTTTAATTTTTTAAATAAAGAGAAAACATAAAATATTATTTATAATAATTTTAATTAATTTATTAAAATAAAAAAAATAAATGACTAAAACTTTTGGTAGATTTTTGCAATTGAACATTAATTACACTATAGAATTTATAGGCCTATATTACTTCATAGAAAAAATAAAGTCGCTGTTATAATTCTTTGCATAAAAAACATGTAAAGTGACTAGGTACACTATTATATTCGAACCAGTTATTTCAGTATAAATCTGAGCTCCCGGATTCGCTTGCTTGTTTAAAGTATTGGCCATTTTTTGTTGCATTGTCATTATGAAATTTGACAGTTGCATATTCGTAATGTTCTGAATAATCTGTGATAACTATATTACAATTAAATAAACAATTTTTTAATATAATTTTTCTACTTAGTCTCCTTAATGCCAACAACTTACTTCTAAAAGAATTACAGAAGAAAGAAGAAACAAAAGAAAAAAAAACGACAAAAAAACAGACAATTTCCTAGATTATCTCTTATAATTAAATAGTGTAGTGATTTAGTTAAATAAATCATCTACCTTCTTTCAGATATTTTTATTAAGAGGAACGGTCTTTTTTCCCAAAGTTTCACACATAATATTCTCTCGAACGTGACTGAGTGTAGTATGAAAAATTAGTAAAGAATCAGTAGTTTTGTATGATAAATTAATCTTATGCGATTGCAACATCTTGACAAAATGTAGTGTAAGAATTAAAATGCCAAGAGGTGCTTACAGTGTACATACAAGTTGCATTGTTTGAATGCAAGGGATTTACAAAGAGAACCCATCTCTGAACATCCAACATTCAAGCTAGTTCAATATTGAACCAAGATGTTAAACTGTGCTATGATGAAAACGCAGATCTTAAAAGAAATTACTTGATATGGTTTGATGCATGAGCATGACCGTTATAAATTTTTCGACATATTTTGATATCCAACTAACAGTTTTAGCGTTGGGAATTTTTAAACTTTTTAAAGTGTTGCCATTTCTGAACGCAACGGCTCCCAGTTGCCAGACCGACATATTCTTGATGTCTAAGAAATAAGGAACACGACCAGCGTAATCATTTTGATTACAAAATCGCGTGCTTTCTTACGCTGCCTCCCAGTTGAAGTGTCAAAGAGAGCACAGTCGCAGTGCTCTTAGGTACCAACTTGCCGTGATTAACCGCACAAGTTACGGCTCCATTTTGTTCTTGAAGTCTTCTCCGGATAGAAGCGAGCCTTGATAAATAATAAATAAGGGAGCGCTCAATGAGTGCGAAAGTTAGAGCGAGGATCAGGTCACAGGTGTCATTATGGCCATAGAATTCGTGCCGAAGTGTCGTCACGGTAAGTAGGTACTACCCGCGCGTACCTTCAGTACTTATTTTGACATGAATTTGATGAAACGCCTTTCGGCTCAGACGCGATTCTGATCGTGCATACACTTTTGCGGGGATCACCTGCGGATGATTTCCCTACTTTATGACTTCTTCGCAATGAGCTTTCCTCTCACGATCAAGATTTACGGCATTGAAATCGGCTTAATATTGACTGAGCTAAGGACAAGCGAACATGGTTACATTTTGTCGTCGTTTTTGTGGTCGCTTCTGATTATCGGCCCCGGGTATCGGCCGAGGCGCTGGCGCACCGCCCTCACTGAATAGAATGAGCGTATTATCCGTCAAAAATGTGATTTTGAAATGTGTGAGATCACGATTATTTTCTATCGGGCAAACCTTTACCCTCTGACCCGCATGACCTGACCTATGCGGATGATTCTGTATCTGGTGTATGTAGTAGTGAGTACCTGTACACTTAACACAGGCATATAAAACATATTTCTTTTTCTATTATACATATTTTCACGTTTAAAATGTTTTCAAAATGTGATACTACATTTTGGCCGACCCGCTCCGACTTTCTAGGCGTTTACGGTTACTGCTCAAAAAGCTTAAATCGTAACGTGATGAAGGATTATTTAAACACTCACCATAAAATCTCTTTCTTTTATAGACAACCACTTACATACAGACATAGGTACACACACACACACATCCTCTCTCACACACACACACCCTCTCTCACACACACACACACACACACATACATTGTCTTACTCGAGGTCTTACTCCAAACGCATATACCCGTTTCTTGCTTCGGGGTAGAAAAAGCGATAAATGACATTAAATTAGAGAAGTTAAGCTAATAACGAAACGATAAAAATATTATTTATACTTAAAAATTATTAAAAAGTCGTTTTCTCAATTTTTGAATTTTCAGAACTAGTACGTTTGTCATAATGTTGACCTAGTACAGTATCACCTCAGACATTCCACTTTACACGGACGCTTTTCTAAGAATTATTAAAAGTTCCGGCCTAATGGAGCAGCCGCTCCGTTCGCAACTTCCGTCCGCAAAGAAAAAGCCTGTCAAAACGAATGGGCACGTATTAGTATTTCAGACGCAGACATATTTCTTCTCGCTCGAGCGCTCGTCCTGTATCGACAGGGGGCGTTCAATTCGATTTATCAGGACTCATCCGGCGGGAGCATGTCCCTAGAAGCCTCCTCCCCTCGACACAAATGCGGCATGTCATGTCTGCGATATCGTACGTGATACAATGGTGATACATGCTCACATAAAGGTATCTTCAAATAAAAAATCTAATTAAATTAAGTAATTACGAACCGAAATAACCTTAGCAAAGATTCTGACAGAAAGTTAAAAAAAAAACAATAGAAATCTTTATACACATGCACTTGACGTTATAGTTGCAAATATGCTCCAAGAACATTTATAAAAAACTACACACTATAGTCCAATGTAATATGATCTAAGAATGCTTTTTGAAAACTTCTGGCTCTTCTCGCGGCGACTTCATCGGATTGTCCGACGTTTGCTAAGCTCGTAGCTAGCGGACATCTCCGTGATCATGAACAGGACGCTCTGTTCGAAACATCGGACAATCCGATAAAGTAGCCGCGAGAAGAGCCGGAAGTTATCAAAATGTTGTTCAGCGACCGCGGTAATATGAAAAGTAAGAATACTTTTGTTTCAGAAGCACTATCTGTAAAACTGTCCTCAGAATTATAGAAAAAAATCATAAGCATACTGTACAAACAGAATAAAATTAGTCGAATTAATATAATGATCCCTATTTTTGATTACATGTATATTAGTATTCTGTAAATTTAGAGCTCATGGAACAGTTAACTGAATATGTTTATAATTGGGCAATAATTCTATGGAGCAAGCCGTTGCATGGATATTGTGTGAACTGGCTTCACGGCTTCATCCTCGCTTCTTCTTTCTATCATTAATCGACCGGTCAGAGGGATATAGCCTCTATTTATCAAGTGGTAAAAGAACTGATTCCTAATACTCACGTCCATGATGTGTAATCTACTCCCTGCGAAGATATTCCGTTCCCCTAAAGTTGGTGTCTTTAAGAGTAATGAGCACGGGCAAATGCTGCAATGCTTGCATTTATTGATTCGGTGTGATGTTCGACCACGCACTGTTATCGGCTCCGTCGTGGCTGTTGTCCTGCAAGCAGTACTGGAGTCAAACGCCAGCCGAATGTGATGAAAAGAAAACAAAGTTTTTGAGTAAAATAATACAAACTTTTATGTATATCTTAAATAACAAAATTTGTACCAGAAATTAAGTTTTGAAGGGTTCTTTCCACACAAAAAAAAAACTCTATTTTGGTTCATCCGTAAATAGTTTTTGCTAAAAACTATTTTTCCATCTACTGTATTTTCCAGGAAAAACCATGGTGATGGTATACGGGTAGACATATTGAGTAATTTATTCTACCTGTAATTTAGACCATATATACAGTAGTTAGGAAGATATTTAAATATTTTCTAACACTTTAATAACATTTTAATAACACCCTTCAGGTGGGTGAAACACCCATGAAGGGTGTTATTCCCACATACTGAAAGCTTTGGAAAGAAAAAAAATGTTTGGAAGATAAACATAGGTAAATTTGACACTTTCCAGACATACATTCTTTGCTTCAACCACCGTTATACATCGGTTTATGCACGCACGCCGCGCCATCGCCGTTACGAATGCTGAGAACATGCCCCTTCCGTAAAAGGTTACCATTCATTGGTCACGGTATGTTAGCCTGTGTCGGCCCCGTTCAATTCCTTTCTTTGCATTCCTTAATTACATTATATAAGGATTATACTAGGTAGTGATGTGCCCTTGGAAACAGTTCAGTTAGAGAAATTAGAGGACAAAAGCAGATCCTGACATTGCATTACTATACATCGATAATTTACATTATCATTACATTTTCGCGATAGGTATATCTATCATATCAATCAACCTGCATGACCAAAGTGACTGATTTCCGCGACCGGCTGACGTCGCAGACTGACGGATGTCGAAGCGTGTGAGACTCTGTTGATTGTACCCCTCACAAAAAAGCGACGATAAAAAATGTCTCTTGACATTTTGTCAAGAGACATCAGGGTCCATTAACAAGAAAGAAAGGAAAGAAAACCGACATTTGTGAAGTACTGAATCGCATGTCCTACTCCGTATAAAAACGTATCCATATAAGTGAATGTTCCTTCCACATTCGCTTCATATATTTATTTGGTGATTCTGACACCAGCCATTCTCTCGATTTGTCGAAAACATCGATAACCATTACTTTCCCTATTCAATCCACATTCTCCTCATACACATTTACTCTTCACTCTATCTTTCAGAGACACCACATATTATCAACTGCATTTATTTTACATTCTTGTAGCTTCTGCCATACCCAAAGATTAACAGCTATACATAAGTTTAGGGAAAAGACGTTTTTATGAATAGCCATTCGTGCAGTGGAACTTAGTAATCACCTCAATTGAATACTTAAGTGGAAAAAATGTTTTACATGAATACGAAATTCAAATATTATTTAATATAATTTTTGTAATTTGTCTCAGGATGATCCTTTTTAATTTTAATTCATATGTAAGCAGAGAAATTAATCCTCAATCCGACTATTTAGGTCATAACACGTTAAAAAGTTCGTTAATTCTATCTTCATTATTGTGTGGTAGTGGTTTTCTTAACCGTGATGATTACTTTTGGGAGATACCTAACAACTCAAGTTCTTCATATTACTATACCGTCTACATCTATGATGTAAGAAATATGCTAAGGTTATGCGAATTGCGCCAACAGATACGTATATATAATGTTGAGACTTTGAAAAACTGTTGCTATTTAACAAATTATTGTGTTGAGATACATAAGATGGTCGCATCGACCAACAAATGTTATATACTTAAATACTTAAGTGGAAAAAATTATTTACATGAATACGAAATTCGAATATTATTAATTATAATTTTTGTAATTTGTCTCAGGATGATCCTTTTTAATTTTAATTCATATGTAAGCAGGGAAAGTAATCCTAAATCCGACTATTTAGGTCATAACACGTTTAAAAGTTCGTTAATTCTATCTTTATTATTGTGTGGTAGTGGTTTTCTTTACCGTGATGATTACTTTTGGGAGATACCTAACAACTCAAGTTCTTCATATTACTATACCGTCTACATTTATGATGTAAGAAATATGCTAAAGCTATGCGAATTGCGCCAACAGATATGTATATATAATGTTAAGACTTTGAAAAACTGTTGCTATCTAACAAATTTTTGTGTTGAGATACATAAGGTGGTCGCATCGACCAACAAACGTTATAGATATTGCCGTAGATCTTTCGCCCTACGCATATTAACATTTCACCGGATCTTGAAAATTTACCTTTTAGGTAAGGGTGACAACATTATAAAAATATTTAAATATTTTATTCCGAACGATTTTAACATGCTGCTGCGTAAGATAACATATAACAAAGCAGGTTGGTGTAATAAAACCTTGTTTATTAGTATGTCATGTTTCGATGTCTATCATTCTATTGAATTTTACTTAAAACCCTTAAATACTTGCATATAAAGATGTCTTTTCAGATAGGAGAAGATATTCTGAATGACATAGACAAAACAACATCAACCTCTACGTACGTACTTGGAAAAGCAGAGGAATGTAAAACAGTAATAAATAAAAACTCTTCTTTTAAATTTATCAACGTAAATATAAGAAGTATAAATAAAAACTTCGAGAATCTCACAGTCCTTCTACACAGATTGGATATAAGTTTTGATTTAATCACGTTGACAGAATGTTGGCTCAAGGACAAAGACTGCCTTCCCAGTCTTAACGGATATAACTCGTATCGCACCACTAGGCATGCACTACAAAATGATGGGGTCATAATCTACGTTAAATCTAACTTAACTGTAGAAGTCACAGAGCCAGAAATATCAGGTGCAAATTGCCTTCTGCTCACAATGGAACAGAACTACGCTGTTCTGAATGTATACCGATCGCCTGCAATTTCTGATACAACAGATTTTAGAAATACATTGTATAGTACCATACAGAAAGTAAAACACTGTAAAACCATTATCATAATGGGCGACATAAACATAGACATAAGTCCAAATTCCAAAGACACGAGAGCACACGAATATTTATGCATGTGTTCTGAGGTGGGCCTATGGCCGTCGATAACGCACCCGACACGCGAGAACTCATGTTTAGACCATATAATGTTAAAAACAAAGTCAAAGGTAACTACAATTGTGTGTGAGTCGCCGATCACGGATCACTACCCAGTTCTTGCTTGTATCGACGACCTAGCTAACAAAAAAGAAAACTTGTCAAGAGAAGTAATTAAAACTGACTACTCAGGATTGAAAGAAGCTTTAAACAAGGTAAACTGGGAAAGTATTCTAAATGCGTCAGATGTAAATACAGCTACTATTACACTTATAACTACAATACAAACAGTTTTTCAGGAACATACTACCACAGTATTAGAAAGTAAAAGCAAAAAAATAAAAAAACCGTGGATCACATACTCACTCATAAAATGTTTAAACAAAAGAGATAAGTTACATAGGAAATCAAAAAAAGACGCAACACTTATACAAGAATACAAAAAATACAGAAACATTTGTGATCGCGCCACTCGAACAGCTAAAACTTTATACTATAAAAATAAAATCCACTCCTGCAATAGTGATACAAAAAAAATGTGGTCTATACTTAAAGAAGCAGCAGACATTAAAACTGGCAATGACAATAATTCCAAAAACCTGATCCAAGGGGACCCTTTAAGATCTTTAAATGATGTTAACAACTATTTCACCTCCATCGGGAGCACTCTAGCTGGCAAAACATTGGACATACTTAAGCTTAATGAAAATGAACTGGCAAACCGGGTAAACATTCCCGATGAGCCACAATCATTCTACATGGAGCCCACTGATCCATATGAAATAGCCAGGATCATTTCCAAACTTAAAACAAATAGTGCACCCGGTTGGGACAAAATTACGAACAAAATAATTAAAGAGGCCCAAAATAGCCTAATAATTCCCATAGCACACATCTGCAATCTTAGCATGAAAGAAGGAGAATTTCCGTCGATTTTTAAAAAATCTATAGTATGCCCAATTCATAAAAATGGTGACCAACACACCCCTTCGAACTATAGACCAATTTCCCTACTTCCCGTAATATCCAAGATCCTGGAACAAGTTGTTAAAGATCGATTGTACAACTACTTAGAGAAATTTGAAATACTCTCACCAAATCAATTTGGTTTTAGAGCTAAACGCTCCACAGAAGACGCTGTTTGCACCCTGACGGACAATATTGTAACCAATCTTGATAAAGGAAATAACTGTGTTGCTGTTTTTCTAGATTTTGCAAAGGCCTTCGACACCGTCTCTTTCCCTCTGCTTATAAAAAAGATGGAAAGAGTTGGTGTGCGGGGCCTTCCTCTCAAATGGTTTCAAAGTTACTTACAAGAAAGATCACAGCAAGTAAAAATAAATGAGCACCTGAGCGAACCTGGATTGATAAATTACGGTGTACCCCAGGGAAGTGTGCTCGGCCCACTGTTGTTCCTGGTCTATATTAACGATCTCTGTAATATATCGCTAGAGTCAGGTAAAGTGGTAACTTTTGCGGATGATACGGCTGTGGTGTTTAATGGCGACTCATGGGAGGATGCTATTAAATCAGCTGAAAACGGCCTAAAGACTGTGACGAATTGGTTAAGATATAATCTTCTCACAATTAATTCAACTAAAACCAAATATATTTGTTTTAGTATAAATAAATCCGGACATATAAACTTCGAACCTACACTAAAAATGCATACCTGTAACAGTAATCATAAAGCTACTTTACAGAGTTGCAATTGCGACAAAATTAAGAGAGTTAATTCAATCAAATACCTGGGCGTGGTAATAGATGAGAGACTTTGCTGGGATATGCATGTATGGGGTATGGCAGGCAGAGTGCGTAAACTAATATATTTTCTTAAGGCAGTTCGTGACGTTGCAGAAGCAAAAGAATTAAAAGTCATATATTTCTCATTGTGTCAGTCTCTTTTGTCATACTGCATCAAAGCTTGGGGCGGAGCTGCGAAGTCGCACTTAATTGATCTGGAGCGTGCGCAAAGAGCCGTGTTACGAGTACTATACAAAAAACCGTACCAGTACAGCACCACAGCACTGTATCGCGACACTAACGTCCTAACTGTAAGACAACTCTTTATCAGCCGATTGGTTTGCAACACAAATCTGTCTCCAAGAGCAACTAATGTACCGCATACGCGTTTTTCTAAGAACCCAACCGTCCCAAAAGTCAGGACCCGATTTGCCCAACGCTATTACATATTTCTCGAACCTTACATATACAAACAGATGAAATTGGACATGGAAGTATTCAATCGGTGTGGGAAGAAAAAGAGAAAAGAGCTAGTATTCAACTGGCTCACAAATTTAAAATACCACGAAACGGAAAAACTGCTTCAGACAATTTCCTAGCTATTTCTTCTGTACTCAGTTTTGTACTCAGTTATGTACCACATATTTTTTAAAACTTACGACTAGGTTTTGAATTTTAAGTTATTTGTTTTACTGCCTGCTTGATATTATTGAATTGAATTTTAAATGGATATAATTTTAGTTCTTATTATTATTATTTA
>WYDE02041397.1:0-12508 GCA_009867175.2 Adela reaumurella | reverse complement strand
AATAAAATGTGATGCGCAGACATTTTATTGGAAGTGAAGAAGTATTAAAGTGCAAGAGTCGGCATAAGGACTTTGATCCAGCCATGAAATAGGCTAAATGTTAGCCGAACTTTAAAAAAAAAAAAAAAAAAAGTCATCATACCTACAGCTAATCACAACACTTCGCAACACGTCATGATTCCTACACCCAATCAACACTTCACGACATATCATGATTTCTACAATCAATTAAAACACTTCTCGACATGTCATGATTCCTATAGGCACTCAAAACACTTCGCGCTTTTCATGCCAACGACTATCCGTCTACACGTTATAATATAAATGCACAGAGGTGCTTAGCCTTTTCACAGCCACGCCTTCGATGAATACTAGATTTGAAGGCGAAAATTTTCACATTTAAAAATGATTTCATTTATTTCTGTCAAGAACTTTTTAAACGTTTTTGATTTAGATATTCGACATAGCTGGTTTTTAAGTTATAGCATATTATCGTTTTTTTTAAGATTTCTAATCAGAATAAGTTATATTATAAAGCTTATAACCTTTTCTGGTTTATTAGCTCTTGTGATAAGAAATATATGGTTTTATTCTTTGCAATTGAATGTAAAATTGCTAAATTGCAACAGTTATAAAAAGAAAAGACTTATAAACAGTAAACAACCTATAGCTAAATTATTTTTACGCCCGGTATATTGGTAATAAATTTCAAACGTTGCCAAGATTCGTATTATTTGCCACTTCTCTTATGTTACGTAGTATTAACGCCTGAGGACGGGCACATAATTTTGTCCATGACGGTAGTTTGTTCGCGCATATTATCTGAATGCGCACATGTCAGATTTAATCACGACAGCACAACAAAATCTGGCCAAGTGTGATCGGGTTTGCCTCTAAATAGTAGGCGGAGACACGGGCGCAGCCTATTATGAAATAAGTTACTTCAGCCTAACAGACATATTAGAAAATCTTAACTATGCGCCTGCCTAGCTATGTAACTATGTATATAGCTGTGTATGCGCCGCCGGCGCCGCGCGACCCTGTGTACGCTTATTGGTCGTGAATAATTGAATCAATTCCATGGTGTTTTCACTGACGTATTCTATAAGAAGTGAGGATGGTTATGGGATATGTACCACCGCAGTAGTCCTTCGGCGGTTGACGCGCGGCACCGCGGATGGACTAACTTCAACTTCTTCAACAACCTCAACAACTTTCAACTGGTAAGCAAAGGAATAAATGAATGAATAGTTAATATGACATGTTTTATTTTTAATGCCTCGTCGGGCGATAGCACGCGGTAGCACAGATTACTATAATGCGGTAGCTTCTATTGTACACTCACCGGCACGGAATCTTGGCCAATCACGAAACTTACGAAAACATGAATTTGATAAATTTTAAATTATTTATTTAAATGCAGGAATATTTAATAACTGTTAGTTTAATGTTTTATGTAATTTAATAAAGAATTTTGCGATGAATAGTGAACCTAAAAAAAATTTACAAAAAGACAATTTTTTCTCTAAAACATTATTTTTATTTCTAATGATATAATTCAAAAGTTTAAGCTTATTTTTTTATTGTTTCTTAATTTTAATATCGAGTGTTGCCTCCTCTAGCTCTAATCACAGCCTGCATTCGATCTGGCATGCTCTGAATGAGATTTCTGATGTCCACTTGACTAATGTCATCCCACGCCTCCAGTGCCGCGTTTCTCAGCTCCGCAAGAGTTTGTGGAGGGTTCAAGCTGGATCTAATCTTTCTTTTCAGCATGTCCCAGATGTGCTCGATTGGATTTAAATCCGGTGACCGACCTGGTCACTCATGTTTCTGAATATCGACCTCCTGTAGGTAGTCATTCACACAACGGGCAACGTGAGGGCGCGCGTTATCGTGCACTAGCAAAAACTCTGCTGGTCCGATAAACTCCGAATAAGGCATTACGTGGTCCTGAAGAATCTCCTCAACGTATCGAATAGCAGTTAAGCGGTTGTCAACGATTACTAACTCTGTACGAGCGTCAGAACTTATCCCGCCCCACACCATTATGGAACCATGAGCAATGGGCCAGGGTTTTGGTCTCTGATGAGTGTAGGATAGCATTGCGAGCTCCAGACGGTCGAGTACGAGTATGGAGAAGGCATGGAGAACGGTACTTGACTCCGAGACCTGATGTCATCATGTACACGTAAATTATTTTAATTCTTGGTTGTCAGGCTACTCAAAACAGCAAACGAGATGACAACCTGTTTAGTAGATTTAACGTGATATAAAAAAAAATTTGCGAGTACGAATCACATTTTTAATTACTCAAGCGCCTGATGTCCCATTCTGATTCTGCGTAAATTTTATTATTTACCTGCCCTCATGCTATGTAAAAATGCGATCGATATCGGTTCAGTAGTGTTTGTATAAAAATTATTTTTAGGATGTAGCACATTTTCTACAACTGCTCAGTCCCCTGATGTCATATCGTTATGTTATGTACCCAATTTAAATTCTCGGACCTCAGGTTACGTAAGACAGAAAACACGATTGAAATCAGTCCAGTAGTTCTTACGTGATGAAAAAAGGAACAGACAGACAGACATACATTTTATGAATTTTATTTTCGGGTCTCATATCCTACAGAGAGCAATTAAAAATACAAAAAAGTAAAAATGAAATCAACCTACCACAGACCCACCATTTCTACTCCTTCTATATATAGGTCATAGGGTCAGATTGGCCTAGCGGGCAAGAGCACGCGTCTCAAGCGCGAGGCGCGTGTTTGATACCCACTGGGAGCACAATATTATAACTTTAGAATTTATGCTTAATGGCCGCTGACACTCCGGTGAAGGAAAACATCGTGAGGAAACCCAATTCCAAGCCGGTTGGTCACCGTGCAAGTGTTAAACAAAAATCCTCTCATATCATGTAAATGAGAGAGGCCTGTACCCAGCAGTGGGGCGAATAAAATGGCTGCAAAAAGAATACTGAAAAAGGCTTTCGCAAGGAACTGATTCCATATATTGGACATCCTCATGAGGAATGAGTTTTCGAACAGCCTTGTTGGACGTGGCACGCGGCACGCGGCACGCGGCGCTGTGTATACGGCCACTTGTTTTCCCGAGCACAGAGACAACTCTCGCTAAATTTAAAATACACAATGCATTTTTATTTAATTTTCAAAAGTATTGATTACCTACTAACTGCGAGCGAGCGAACTCAGGCAGGAGCGAACTCAGGCAGGAGCGAACTCAGGCAGGAGCGAACTCAGGCAGGAGCGAACTCAGGCAGGAGAGAACTCGGATTCGCTCATCCATCAGTTCAACTTAACTTGCACTGAAGGAGTGTTTAATGCATTTATTTTAATTACATACAATAAATTAAAGTTTCGAAAATGTAATTAAGACGTACCACGATTATGATCTTTGTTGATTATTAGATATTACAGTTTGTTATTGGTACAAGTGTAATTGTGACAATTAAATATTTATTAATTATGTATTATTATATTATTGCGTGTACATAAGCTTCAACCACTCTTCAAAAACCATTGTCCACCTCAGAGATGGCACCCCCGAGGTGAAATTGGCTGCATCGGAGTATTCGCTCCGGCCCCTTTACCGCCCTTTACAAAAAGAAAATCCCTTAGATTAGCCATGCGCCGTTGGCATTCTTCTTTGAAAACTTCAATATTTGATTAGTAATTTAGTTCTAAGGAATTTTAAAAATTTATGTTATTTTTATTGAAGAAGCAAAAAAAAAAAATTGCTGATGATGGAGTCTTGCTCTACTTTGAAACGTAGACGGCGGCGCTGACGGCGCAGCGGCGGCGGGCGGCGCGAGGAAAAGTGTTCCCTCAAAGGTTTATTCACAGTCACTGGTGACATCGTACGAAAGTGTCGTAATTTGGAATTACTTTCCCTTTTCGGTGGCATCAAAAGGGGAAGTTGTAGTTAACTCACGCCTATGCCGCTAGATGGCAGGGAGAATAAATTTACATTTTCGTGTGTTCCAGATGGTTTCATAATAATTTTATTCAAAATACCTACGTTTACATATCTCTAGTATTGCAGAACCAGCGCGTGAGAAAAATATTTTTTTTTGTTTATTTATTTATTTATGTATGAGTAAGTAACTTTAGCGCGGTACTTTTGGTCGAGTAATTTACATATTCGATACCTCAAAGAGAAAAATAATGTACTTATCAAAAAATTTAGTAGGGACTTTTTTATACTTCAACACAATACAATATTGATACATTAAATAAATATATTCATTTTCCCAACGTTGTGAAGGTGAACCTAGCCGACCGACATGGTATTCGCAGCGCCCGTAAATATTCGAATGCCCGTGGGCGCCGTGGGGCTAAACCTCTGCGTTATAAAGTCGTGCTTTTCTTAAAAAAAAGCAGCGTTTATTAGGTATGTACTTCTTACTTTCTTATTTGTCACGACTCGGTTATACAGTACATATTTTCACCGTTCTATTCGTAGATACTCTTATGCACATATAGGAAGAGTAATATTGAAACAATTTTATTGTGCTCCGTACCGCTTGCTTGCCTCCAATAAAAACTAGCAACTATCAAGTATAAGTATTCGCCAGTAACTTTATCATCCGACAGTAACCCGCGTCGTCCCAAGTCGTGACGTCACACAATCGGCAAAGTTCCCCACTTCGCTAGACTTTCCGTGACAAGTGCCCTCCAACTTGGCCACTTGTCAAGTTTCATATTTCGCCGGAGTAAGGGCGGATGGACTATATATTCAGTCAAAAAAGTATTGCGAATCGATCATTTAATTCAAATTCCAAAATCAAATTAAATAAATTGTGTTTGATTTTTTACGATTCAGTCGTTGGCGATTTACTTCCAATTTTTATATTGTGTAGTAACGCTACAGTCGATGCAACAGATAAATTAACTTAGAAAAATACAAAGAATATCTGTTCGACGTGTTGTCCGAAGCGGGATTCGAACCCGCGTCCTTGAGTATAGCCCTTAATGCTCTAACCAACTGAGCTATCCGGACTACACGTCGCTTTACGAAATTTTTCTTCATATTATTCTTCGTTAAAGCATCTGGTAGTTACGCTTCGACCTGCTAGATGGCGTTATTTAACATTTTTAGCAATCTCCCCGCTATGAGCATGTTGACTGCATAGTTGTAATGTACATCCAACAATATGCTGTCGTCGCTACACGCGTCGCTAGCATCGGACACTAGAGTTTGCTCGGGATTTTTCATCGGGATCGGGATATTTTTCTTTGTATTTTTCTAAGTTAATTTATCTGGTGCATCGACTGCAGCGTTACTTCACAAAATAAAAAATCAAATTAAATAATACTTTTTTGTTGCTAAGTTGACACAAGTGTTTTCTATTATCGCGCGGAGTTTGAGCACCAACTGTCATTTAGTTTGTTAACAGTGCTCGATTTTGCTAGTTCATATAAGGTGTGTTTTTCGATTTTTATAATGGATAAAACATCGAAGAGTTTGTCTCGATTTTGTATCACTAATGGAATTTCGTGTTCCCGAGTCGCTGAAAATGATACAGAAAGCTTACGGTGAATCAAACTTATCAAAAATACGCGCATATGAGTGGTATACAGTTCATTCAAAGCGGTCGAGATGTTGTGGAAGATTTGCCTCGCTCCAGTCGGCCGTCATCGTCTTCAACTGCAATGAACATCACTAAAGTGAAGGAAACGGTGACTGAGAATCCTCACTCCCAACTTTGGTGTCTGTCTGTTTGTTTTTCTGTTTGTCCTCACAACTCCTGCTAAATGATTGGTCCGATCGAGCTGAAACTTTGTAGGTTCATTCTATATGTCAATAGCTACCCACGAACTGATTTTCAACTTGAAGCCTGTTACAAGACTAGCGTACATCTGTAGCGTACCTTGTAATACTTAGGTATTGGAATAGATTGCATATTTTTCGCGAGTTACTCGATTTAGCTTACATATTACATTTTGGATTACTTATAAAAAATAAACTCACAAAAAAATCGTTTTTAAGGGCTTCAACGCCCTTTATTTTTTAATTTTAGGTACTACAACTTTATACTTTTAGGTTTAGTACATAATGGTATTTTTTAAAGTTGTTACATTTAATGAAAAATATATACAACTTCGAAAAATTATTCAGCCTATATTTTGAACCTAGGTCTCCCTCTTGCTCTATATGTATCAGATTGTACAATTTTATTCTATAATATTATGCAGTTGCCGGTGGGTTATCAACTTACATGCTAATACTAAACATGCTTTGTAATACTTTGCGAGATGCTAGAATTGCTAGGTAATTTAAAAACAGTAACAAAAATATGATGCGAGTATATTGTAAAACTTTTCTTAATTTGAATACCTGTAGGTAGACAGTCTTGGAGAGCACGTCACTACATATAAATAACTATAGCTTAATTCATTGAAACCTATAACTTGACTTGAAGTCTTTTTGAGCTCATTACTTAATTACCATGGTACTAATTTAATAAAAAACCTATACTTAGCTTTACTAAAAAAAAAAACAAACTATAACTTGACTAGACGTTCTGTCTCATTCCACAATTTGCATGCCAATACAGCATCATTCGGTTCCACAGCCGGTTTTGCTACACGACAGTCAACCAAGTATTTCCCGCTCATTTTTGACGTTTCTTGGGCTACAGCCAGATAGATGCTGGTCTGAGATCCTTCCCATGGACTTTTGAACAGAAGATTCAAGATGCAATCGATTGTGTTGCGTATGATTGCGTTTGGAATGTTTTGGAACAGTTCAGTAGCAACTATTCCTGGATGAAGACAGTTTGCGACTACTCCTGTGCCTTCCAACCTTCGACTCATTTCTCCTGTCATAAGAACGACGCCGAGTTTGCTATTGGCGTATACTTTGAAGTCGCTCCAGTTCTTTTCCATGTTAAGGTTTTCGAAGTCAATTTCGCCGTAAGTGTGAATCATCGATGTCACATTGATTATACGACTGGGGAAGGAACGGCGCAGTAAGGGCTCGACGAGTCTCATGAGCAGATATGGAGCGAAGTAGTTGACTTGCATGCCGATTTGCAAGCCGTCAGATGTTAATGTATTGCCAAGACCGCCAGCGCCCGCGTTGTTGACAAGGATATCGAGACGAACTTCGTTCTTGATGATGTCAGCAGCAAAGTCTCGCACGGATTTTAGAGAGGCCAAGTCTAGTTGCTTATAAACGACATTTTTGTTATCTGTAGCAGCTATGATGCTGTCTCTGGCTACTTTGCCGCGCTTGTGACTACGGCAGGCGAGTATGACGCGCGCGCCACGCTCAGCAAAGTCCTTGGCAGTCGCATAACCTATGCCAGAATTGGCTCCCGTCACTATGGCCACTTTCCCGACGAGATGCGCACTTGATTTACAGATTCCACTGTTCAGTTTTTGATATATTTTTAAAACTACCAAAGCTGTGAGAACAAACAAGAACACGTAGAGCAAAAACATCGCAACCGGTGATATTGCGAACACTTCTGTCGTTTACGATAGACTGTGTTGTAGTAACTGAAGTGATTTTGTTTATCACGAGTTTCACCCGGTGTTAAAGAAGTACCTAGCAGTAAGCTGATAGTGGCATAACAATTTGCAAGCTACACATTTATAATATCTTTGTCCCACTTATAAATACTCATATTGATAATGAGAACGGTGGATATGTCGTAGGAAAGTTGTGAAACCAGTAAACTTACAAGTGTCCTAGGAAACTTTGCAAGCGTCCGGTAGTTTGTCAAACTGATTTTGCATTTAACATGCTTATTAAGAGATTTCAGGAAATTTATAAATTTTCTGACCCGACTCAGGAAACTTGTAAGCGGAGATCATCTCTTACAACTTTACTTACGTACGAGTGTTAAGAAAGTGTGTTTTAGGAAACTTACAAGTTACCAAATCGCCACCAGAAAACTTCAAAAATAGAACAGAGTAATGTATGCTGATTGGTCCACAGGAAGGAAATCTAAGTATACGCGAAAGCGAGATGTTGTGCTCCACACATGTAGGATAATGTAAATTTATAAATTAATCCGAAATTTAAAGCATTATCTTTTGTTTAATTAGTCTTTTTCTATGTGAATTTAATACCCATCCGTAATACAATGCAATATAAGACCAAGTTTACCGGCGGCGTTTACAACTTTCCTGGCGGCGATTAGGAAACTCGTAAGTTCCTTTAAACATAGATGTTCTAACTCGGAAAGGTGTCAGAAATGGTCTATTCCTCCAAGTTAGGAGGGCGCGTAAACGTATAAGCATCATGAAATCACAATCATGCAAAATTAAAAGTTGTTTGACAGATATCCGGACACTTGCAGGTTTACGGATTATTTACGAAATAATTTTTTTTGTAGGTTTTACATTTAGGTTTTAGTATTCGATTTAATTTTATTTTAGGTTTATTTAATATTTGTATTTTAGGTTTATACGTACATACATATCACTCACGCTAAATCCCGAGAATCGGGGTAAGCAGAGCAATCGGTGTTGCGCTGCAACAACTCCGGTAAATAACAGCACAACACCGACCACCGCATTTCGCAAGATGTTCGGACTTTCGGACAAGATATCAAGCAGCATATAAGGCACGAACACCCACCTACTGCATGACTTGGTAGACTTGGACAAGGTGAGAGGTGGCAAGCCTGTCGCCCTTTAGCACGGCACATTGTCCTTATCCCGTAGGCGCCTTTTACTACATGCATAGGAAGAGATGCAGTGGGGTCATTCTTTTAAGTGCCGGCTCCACACGGCCGAAATTTGTTGGGTTTAAGTGGACTGTATTTAAATATGTCCAGCCAAATTGCGGACCACATATATGTTAGAATCACTGACATACCTGGTGCAGATCCTGTGGGGGATGGACCCCTCCTCGCCGACGCCGGTCGATTGCACCACAAATCTGTCCGTCACCTCCCTTCGTCCTCTTAGTCTTCATGCAGTTGCATCAGGATTCACCATTTTTCCACAATGTGGTCGAAAATGTTTACCGAGGCAGAACAATTTTATAACCCGATATTTTTTTTTGCTAGTCTTTTTTCTCTGACACCACCAATTTCACCGGAAATTTGTTCGGTTTAAGTGTACTGTATTTCAGATTTGTCCAGCCAAATTGCGGACCACATATATGTAAAAAATCACTGACCCGACTCCTGGCGCAGATCCGGTGAGGGATGGACCGCTCCTCGCTGACGCCGGCCGATTGCACCACAAATCTGTCCGTCACCTCCGTCCGTCCTCCCAGTTTTCATGCAGTTGCATCAGGATTCACCGTTTCTCCACCACGTGACCGAAGCATTTACCGAGGCAGAACCATTTTTAAACCCGATATTATTTTTGCTAGCCTTTCTTCTCTGCGTGCCTTCACTGAAAAGGGAATCCGCTAGATAAGAACACATGCTCTTACCAAATCAACCAATGCCGGAAACGACTGAGAGGCAATAATATCCCTATACACATTCCATTCATTATAAACCATAATGTTATCCGAAATATTTATCAAATTAAGTCCAGCACAAGAATGCGAGAACCTAAAGTCTCTCCAACTAATTTAGGAATTCTTGAGTACAAGTATCTCCGAAAGCGTCTGATACCAGAAGAAGGCGTCTCCAGAATGAAATCTCTTAAAGATAGAAGATCTATTGAATTCTGAATCCAATGAGTCTACTAAGCCGTATATTATAACTCTATCTATGTTATCATGAAAATCATAGCGTAGAAGCTCCAAACAGGTCACAGCGTCGCGAGTGTCCATTATAAAATTTAACAAATTTCTCTTACAAAGCTAGCGTATCAGTATTAAGTAATTGATACTTAGCATCTCTTCTTTCTCTTACGAGAAATAAGTTCCTGTGCTATATCGAGACTCTGAAACTTTGCGTGTTTCTCCAAAATAGCTTTACAATGTTTACACTTATTGAACTCAATTGTTTAAATTGTATTACTGGATCTACACAAAAGCCCTCTAGCGTTTGCAACATTATTAATTTCTGTCATAATTTCTCTCAAATATTGCGCAACAAAACCATTCAATGCAGGACTACTCGTTTTCTTGATCATTATAGCCTTTCCTATTGTGACATTTACCAGCGCTGCAATAGCACCCGGTTCATTCAACTTATAACTCTATCAATCAAACGCGGATAGTGTTTTCTTACGCGTCGTCTCAACAAATTCCGGACTGTGGTCTCCACGAGCAGATGTACCAGGCCTTGGTTCCTGCTATACTGCCTGTCCAGAAGCGACTTGTCTCAATCCTGCCTCAGAAAAATCAAATTTCACACCCGTCGACCTGCAGGAGTTGACGGCGTTATTGAAGACATATACTCCGAATCAGTGGACGCATCAAGTACTTTCTCATCCGCCGTCGCATTGAATATTGCCTTTATCGCCAACCACACTTTAACAAATAATCCGATCTCGATAAATTCTCGGAAAACTTCAGCTAGGCGAAGTAATTCCGCCTGAGAAACTTTATCATAGAAACACTCCTGATCATCCAAAAATATGCGTTTAAACTCAGAATTATGTACAGGGACAATAGCCGTCAACTGAACGCAACATTTACACTTATCGTGGTGGTCTGTTTTAGATAACATTCTACACGAACTGACTACATGCAAGACCCATACATACAAATCATCATAATATAACTTTCTATTAGTATCTGAAGATTCTTGATCCTTATAAGACAAAGGATCCGGTTTTGAAAAATGGAAAATATCTCTTATTGAGTTACGCGTAGGCAAGATCATCTTGAATTATACATTTTAGCCCCATTCATCTTACATATAGCTAATCAAATTTGGCCATTGATGGGTCCATACACAACGTATCTCCGGGCAACGTATAAAATAGGGTCCTGAACAAATCTTTACTTCTAAAAAAATTATGAATGATTAAAAAACTTACTCTACACCCTCGGCAACAAGATATCTAGTTAGTTATATATAGATTAGTTAGTTATATATAGTTATATAGATATTAGTTAGTTAGACAAGGCAGTACAGCAGGAACCAAGGCCTGGTACAGAATAAATAAATATAATAATAATAGAATTATTTCTTCAATTATTATCGTACAAAAAATTATAAGAACATAATCTAATTACAATTTGACCTTCTAGTTGAAAACACACGTTAAAAAAGTACGCAGATAAATAAACATTACGGAAACAAACAACTTGAATCAAATAATCATGTGTTAAAATTATTTTTTATATCATCGAATAGAGGGTCAAAATAACAGGTGGGGCAAAAGTAATCAACCTATTGGAAGACGCTATAACTTATCAAACTGGCGGCAAATGCCAATTCTGTTTTGACATTTGTGAAGTAAACAGATGCAGAATACACGTCAATAAGCCATGGAACGCTAACTGCTCAAGAACGCGGAATGTGTGATAACCAAGAGGAGGACGATTTCTCATCGAAACTCATCATGAGCGATGAGGCCCGTTTCCATCTCTCCGGTTACGTGAATAAGCGAAATTCTGGGGCACCGAAAGTCCGCGTATAACGCACGAAGAGCCAATACACCTTCTCAATGTTACTGCATGATGTGCTGTTTACGCTGGAGTCGTCATCGGGCCGTATTTTGTCGAAAACTAGGCCATATGGTCATCAATTCTGACATCGGCGGCCATTGAACTGATATCATTTTCTCGACTTAATAGAAAACATTCGAATTTATTAAATAAACATAATGCACAAGTACAACCAAAAATTTTGATTCCTAAAAAAATACAGCAAAAAACATCGGATGATTACCTTTGCCCCACCTTGTATAAGGCGCATTTGTTCTTGTATGTGTGAGCTGTAAGATTAACGGTTCCCGAATAAATTAAATACGAAAAATTGCTAGGGGTTTTTCCGAATACATTTCAATTAATTTCGTACATTTCTCGATCGCCTATATAAAAACAACGAATTAAAATATTAAAAAAAAATTCAAATCGACATTATCCATCATTATTCTCATCTGAAGAACCATGTACATGCTACTGTGTGATAAAATTCAAAAGAAGATCATACACAGCTAATACCACCCTCCTCTAGAAACCACTATCAGAGAGGCGCCATGCCAACTAAAAGGCGGACGAGAAGGATATCTACCTTCGCGGTATTCCTTTGGGGGTCGGAACAGTGAGCGAATATGTTGCCGCACGGGGGCGTTCACACTGCGGGAGCTTCTAATCATCTGATAAAACACAACCTGGATAAAGCAATGTATCAAGTGTTTTTTTTTTATAGAAAGCTCGACATGGAGGGCCGCTATTCTTAGAATAATGTTAGAGCCCATTTGCATTTAGGCTTGTATGTTTTTTTTTTATTGAAACTGACACCGATGGCTACATCTCCTAATGCACCAGTTTTCTGGTACCAGTGATGATAGCCTAAACACCTTGGTGAATTAAGTAGGTAGGTGCCATATCAGCACTTCCCTCAATTCCAGCCGGCTACACTTAACTGGACGGAAAACACGAACTATATT
>WYDE02041286.1:0-12508 GCA_009867175.2 Adela reaumurella | reverse complement strand
GAGATTTTAAAATCCGGAAAAATTGTGCGCATACCAGGTCTCGAACCCACGACCTCTGGCGTAAGAGGCGTGCGCTCGTACATACACAACAAGATTTCTGACCTGCCTCCGCTAAACAATCCTCCAAAACATAATATTTTAAATACGATGGATGGCTAAACTAAAATATATAAAGGTAAAATTTATAGATTAATTAATTTTTAGAAAGTAAACAAGTAGATCTCGCAGTAAAAAATAATTAATAAATTAATTATTAATAAATTAGTAATGTTAAAAAAGAGTGACAAGAATGATGTAACCTACTGTAACGTAACGTAAATGTAACTATGTAGTGTACAACAAAATTTATGCAGATTTTCAAATTTTAGGAATAAGAATGGAAACTGTTCTAGGCTTTCTATGTATACAGGATCATCCCGAGGGAATTCTGAGATTGAAATTTCAAAATTGTGAACTTCGCTCGACAGAAATAAATTCAAAATCATCTCAAATTTTAGGGGCAGTTTTAATCTTATACGATATAGAATAAATTTTAAATGCTTATTTTATATATTACATTATTATGCATTACATGTATTATATTACATACAAATACATTTTTATATGTTTTAGGGAACTCAGGGAACAAAAATGTCAAAAATTTGAATTTTTCATCCTAATAAAAATTAAGTCTTTTTACGCAGAATTCGCACCCGCGTCAAATGACAGAAAGTTTAATCGACCTAGTTCTAGTAAATACTAAAACACCTCATCCGTAAGGCTGTGTGTATCTGTGTGGCATTGGGCTATGGAGGCTTAAAAGTAGAACTTTAATTGTGGGAAAATTATTGTTTGGTTTACACCCACTGAAAATCGTGATTTCAATGGAGTATGTACCCAACATTGCTACGTTATATGTACAATTCCTGAAATCGCTTATATAACATAATATACATACTCGTATAATCATTATTAACTGGAATAATGTATTTAAATTGAATTATATTTTAAGTATGTATCTAAAAGGGAGTGTCAGATTAACCAGGCGGGGAAGAGCACGCCTCTCAAGCGGGAGGCGCGGGTACGATCCCCACAAGGAGCACAATATTCATTACTTTAGAATTTGTGCTAAAAGGCTGCTGAAGCTCCGGTGAAGGAAAAAATCGTGAGTAGACCCACTTCGAAGCCGGTTTATCACCCTGGAAGTATATTACTAAATCCTCTCGTATGGTTTAAAAGAGAGAGGCCTGTACACAGCAGTGGGGCGAATAAAATGGCTTCAAAGAAAGAAATGGCGCACAACAGCGTATGCATAACTAAATGTCGTCTTTCTCAGGTTGAAACAGGCACTAAATATAGGTAAACCTCATTTCATTTTGCAATCAAGGTAACTCTCTCTCCACCGCAAAGCTGACCGGGGTACGGGTCGCCCGAGGACTTAAACAATTTCGATTATACCGGGACGGTCGGAAACTATTAAGATTGGAATCAGCGCAGCAGCGGTCCTATAGCAAGAAAACTGAGCCACCAAGTCGCTAAGTCCACTTCAATGAAAATAATTAGGTAATCACATCTTATTAGTATTTTTTCTTTTATTGAAACTGACACGGAAGGCTACATCACCTAATGCAGTTTTCTGGTACCAGTGATGTCAGCCTAAACACCTTTGTGAATTATTTAGGTAGCCGGTATTTCGGTGCCATATCAGCGCTGCCCTCAATTCCAGCCGGCTACACTGAACTGGACGGAAAACAGGAACTATGTATCATAGCCGCTTCGACCGACCTTCATTCAGTGCGGCGGTACCAACCCGGTCGGGTTTAACCATACCACCATTTAAGGAGAGGGAAGGGACCTAGAGTTTACCGTGGAATCTGAACCACGACCAGCGTCAACGGTCGAGCGGTCACCCATCCAACTTCTGACCGCGCTCGGCATTGCTTAACTTCGGAAATCGAATACTGAATATCGCAAACACTGAGCCAACGACGCATCTTATGTATCGACTCTAATATTTTTCTATATTTTCTCTTCAGTAAAGATTCCAACGTTTATGTAAGGGTACATTTTGGCATAATTTAAGAAGAGAACTCTGGCAAAAGTTTTAATAATTAAATTTGGAAAGTAATTAAAGATACATTCTTAGCTAGCTGAGTGCCTTTAACTTGATTCTAACTTAGTTTCAGGTAAAAGATCTCGCTCGCTACGCGCTCCGGCAAAGTTCCGCGAACACCAACAGAAACTTGAATTACTTAACTAAGTACTTCCAGTCTCTGGGTCAGTGCGTTCTTCCAAACCCTTAGTAATAAAGAGTACAGAAGTTATTTCATGACTAGAATACTGTAAATTATTATAATCACATTTCTGGGATATTTAAATTTTTCATATTATATTGTTAACACTTAGGTGCATTACAAAATATAAATAAATAAATAAAAACTTTTCTGTTTAGCAGAAGGCGAACTTATGACCTGTCAATTTCTTCCAGACAACCTTTATATACTGCATCACATTCGTATTGTTAGTGTATATTTTCCTCACGTTTTTTCCTTTTCCGGTGTGCGCTGTAATTTTGCACACACATTTTAGCCGAAATTTTAAAATCCTGAAAACTGTGTGTATACGAGGTTGTATGTGTATACACACGACCTCTCGAGTAAGAGGCGTGAGCTCACCAATCAGGCTACTCCGCCACATTAAATCAAAGTAAAATTTCAAATTTAATCAATACCATATAACCTACCTGCCTACAAATAGAAGAAATCCTTCACAGACATCAGACAGATGTCCCTAGGATGGATGCAACGTTTCCCTGCTGTGTGGCGACAGCAACACGCTATCTCAAAAACAGCGGGTCGCCGGAACACTCCATTTATTGCTTATGTAATGTAATTAATGTAATGTTTTTTTCTCACCTGCATGTCGTAGAAGCGCGAAGTCACCTTCTTGTCGACGTTGTGGGCACAGGTGCAGCGGTAAGAGGGCGCAGAGGGGGCCGCGCGCGGCGATGACTCCAACATCACCAAATCCGCTTCCGCAAACTCGTGAGTGTAAGTCTGCACCCCTCCCCCGTCATCAGCCGCGGTCACCCCACCACCGCCGCCGCCACACACGAAGCCCCCAGGCATCACTTCCGTTGTAAATTCGTTGTACGACATCTGGCGTGGAATGCTGCGACACCGTCCGCTTCGACTGTCCAGTGTGGAGAATTTGGAAGAGCCACCGCCGAGAGCAGACACGCTCCTCCCGGCACACCCATCGTTATTATCGAGACTCCGCATTTTGACCAGCTTGCTCGGCGTCCTCCTCTCGAAACCCTGCTCCTTGCTTCGCTCGTAACATTGGTCGATATTTCCGGTGAAATTCGTATAAGTAACGCCATTCTGCAGGTCGCTCTTCGAACGGAAGTCGGAAGAGGTGAAGATGCAACTCTGACTGTAACCACCGATCGATTTCTCAGCCAGCGAAAGGTGCGATTTCCTGAGCGAGCCGGCCGGGTCGAGCGGCATCTCGCTCATGTGCACGCCGTTCTGGTGCTTCTTCGTTATTGCCTCCTCGCCGATCTTCTTCAAATTCGACAGGTTTCTTTTTATCTTCTGCACAAGATTGCTAGCAGGATCGTAGGAGACGAGCTGTTTCGATAAGTATCCGGAGACGCCGATAGTTTTGCTCTTAGCGTGCTTTCTATCGAGACTGTGGTGTGTACCTGCCGTGAGGTTGGCGCGTCCCGTATCGCGCTTTATCCTCTCAATATCGTAGATGTCGGTTCGACGCGATTGAGGCCGGCTCTCTGCGTGCTCCGCCGCGTAGTCGAGGTAGTTGTACTGCTGCTTCATGCTGCAGTTACAGACTATGTCGAAGTCGCCGCGCCCGAGGGCCACGTCGTGCCAAGCCGGGTGGTGCGCCGGCCAGGTCGTACGGTCGGCGGGTGCCGGACACGCTCGAAGTGTACGGCAGGTTTCACAGTCGACACCGAGGAGGAGCTCCTGACTCGTGTTGCGTATGAAGCCGTCACTGAACGTCCGGGAGCGGAAAGGCGCTTCGGCTGCGGTCCGGCAGTCGGGGTCCCAGTCTGCCGGACAGGGCTCGTCCGGGCCTGTGGAGGGCGCACCGGTGGCAGCCGGCCGACACTGCGCCTCCACCATGGTGGCAACATCTCTGTTGACGGTGATGACGCGAGGCTGCCGGTACGCTCGCTGCGAGCTGCGCGACGGTGATGGCGTTGCTCGCTTCGAGCCATCGTATTGAAACATCTCGGTCCGTTCGCTTCACGCGTCACGAGACGGTCTTCATGATCTGTGTGACGCCGCGCACTCTACTTCTCACATCACCTACTAGAAAGAGAAAATAAAGTAATGCGTGAAAACTAATGAGTACGTAAATTTTGAATGCAGAGATGATCGTCCGTTCATTTCACGTTTTATCGCTCGCATCAAGTCTAGTTCTACTAGTGAATGCTAGTTCTATAGCTCGAACAGCACTCCCTGGATCCCCGTAAATCTTGTCGAGTGCAATACAAGTTCGTTTAGTGCTAATCCATCGGCTCACTAGAAAATTTAGGGTCGCGATTGTCGTAAAACTTTATCAATATGGAGAATATTAAGCCGGCGGACGCTGCCGGTGCGAGGGTGCGGGCGCAGGGTGGAGGGGCGGTCGTTATTATTTACTATGGACATTAAGTGGGGAGTAAAGCCTCTAATATCCTCCATCCGTGTTTATAGTGATTGCAGTTTGTTTATGTTAACGTCACCAATTTCTATAACCCTTATCAGTTTGTATGATTCAAGGATTTAATTTTGTTTCTACGTATGACATCACTGATGCCAGAAAACTGGTGCATTAGGTGATGTAGCCTTACGTGTCAGTTTCAATTAATTAAAAAAAAAATTAAAAATTATTTAAAAAAAAAATATCAGGCCTTTCGCAGTGCCAAACCTGGAATACACTTCTTCCCGTAAAAAGGCACCTATCACGCCGGCATTTCATGAGAGTTACTCTTGGCCGTCAAATGTACAACCGTCAGTATGACGGCACCAAGTGTTTGGCTAATCCATGAACAAAAATCGGAATTCATGATCTACCGAGACGCAAGGAAAGTAAATTCGTTCACTATACAATAAAGTTGGTGAAACGGCTGGTGACAGCCGAGGCGACGACTCGGTGGCATGGGGGCGGAAGCAGGCGGCTTAAAGGTGAACCCAAAAAAGTCCCTCGTCTTAGCAGCTTATGATTTATTATGTTTTCAGAGAAGCCAATTTACCGGCACTTTAACTTTAAAATTATTTGGGCCCTAGAAAGGGATTTGCTTTATGTTTAAACTGCGATTTCGCTAAAATTTTAAGAACCCGAATATGGGCCCTTCTTATAATTTCCTCTCACATTAAGCCTCGAAAATTCGCCATAAATTCTCCCCGTTTGCCATTTCATGCTCCTTTCATTAGTGAGAAATAGCTCCAACCTTTACACCCTCTTTCTTTGTATCCTTCACGGGGATGACGAGTGCTTTCCCCCTCCCGCCTACCCTACCTCCTGCATCCCTACCCTGCCACCGAACGACCCGCAGTACTCCAGACAGCACCGCTTCGCATCCTCTAAATAACTCCTCACAATGTACACTTGATTAATTCTCGTATTACCCACTTGTCGTAGGACCTAGTGCCTTGTTAGAGTTGGTCAGTATTATTCACTACGTACACAAATATCCTGAAGTTCCTGACAATCCTTTGCTTCCTCCATTGTCATACATCGCTACATACATACTCGTCCATTGTGGGTGCTGCGAAGTTGCCCTTTAGGTAGAAGATTACTTAGTTGGTCGACCCTTATACATCCTGCATTCGCTGCGTGATTTTTTTAAGTCATTTTTTTTGGCCCACTGCTGGGTACAGGCCTCTCTCATTTACATGATATAGGAGGATTTAGTCATACTCTTCTACCGGTGACCAACCGGCTTGGAAGTGGGTTTCCTCACGATGTTTTCCTTCACCGGAGTTAACACTCCGTGACAATCACTTTAGCACTATTTCTAAAGTTCTAAGTATTGTGCTCCCAGTGCGGATCGAACCCGCACCTCCCGCTTGAGAGGCGAGCTCATGCCCGCTCGGCTAAACTGACACTACTTCATGAAATAATATATTTTAAATATGAAACATATCAAAAAAAGCGTTCTAGCTATTTTCCATTTAATGGTTTCTCAATGTTTATGTTGAGCTCGACATTAAGAAATTACATTTGCATGCATACGAACTTTTTTTCACTAAGTACGTAGGTACTTTTTGCAACTATTTTTATTTGTTCCCTTAAGACATTGTACAGGTACGTCCTTAAATTATTTTTGATGGCCAATTCAGATGGTATCTTGAAAAATTGCTGTTCTTTATAGCAATCGGCAAAAATGGCTTACAACAAACTAATGCACCATTATTTCGGCGCCTGTGATGTCAGAATACACTTTGGTGAATTAGGTAGGTACCATGTCATTGCTTCCCCCTAATCGATCCGCCTACACTGAACTGGACGAAAAACACTTAGTTCTTTAAAAAACATCGGAAATCGGACAGACAGATATATGTATGACGGATATGTTGTATATCAGTGTCGTTGGCTCAGTAGTTGCGATATTCAGTATTCGATTACCTAAGTTAAGTAATGTTGAGCGCGGTCCGGACTTGGATGGGTGACCGCTTGACCGTTGACGCTGGTCGTGGTTCGGATTTCACGATAAACTGTAGGTCCCTTCCCTCTCCTTACATTGTGGTAAAGTTAAACCCGTCCGGGTTAATACCGCCGCACTGAATGAAGGTCGGTCGAAGCGGCTGTGAAACATAGTTCGTGTTTTCTGTCAAGTTCAATGTAGCCGGCTGGAATTGAGGGAAGTACTGATATGGCACCTACCTACATAATTCACGTTTAAGGTGTTTAGGCTGACATCACTGGTATCAGAAAACTGGTGCATTAGGTGATGTAGCCATCCGTGTCAGTTTCCATAAAAAATAAATTTAAAAAAATAGTCTGTTGCATAGGTATGACGGTCTCGCTCTACGTTCGGTAATTTTAACAAAGGTATACGAACTTCCTACAACACCTGTAAATTTTTGTCTGCTGCCCGCTTCCCTAACAATCCTGACACCTCTGAAACACTGAAAACAGATGAAGCCACTCGAACTCCCTGGGGGCGTCAACAACAAAAGGACCAAGTCGCGAAGCCCGACTGAGCTGAAAGGTAAAAATACGGCGATAACGAGACACGAGAGCAACTATCGTACACGATTTATCGCCGACTCGTTACGTAATAGGCTGGCAATAAAAAGTTTGCGTGCGGCAGCGGCCTTTACGTCAGAGTCTAGGTTTTATGGAACCTTTACTGCCAACCTAGTTCATTTAAAATACTTAACTAGCTAGACTAATCAAAGTGACGCGAGAATTAATGTTTTGCAATAACAATTGCTAGAGCAACAAGGTAGGTAGTGATTTAATTAATTAATTAATTTTTAAAAGGCCGACATATCAGAATGACAAACTGGATGGCATAACACGGCGACTTTGTACAGGTACTTGCTGAATGATGTGTAGTTCTCTAATCGATCCGGGCTTAAATACATCGTCAGGACAGGTTCATCTTGAACGCTTGACACGACGTAGGCTGCGTCCGAGCCATTTTTCTTCTCTTAAGAGGACTACTGCCGACCTTCATAACCTACCCCAATGTCAAATCTAAGTTTTTAAATAACTTTTTCATTGTTGTTATTGTGCTTAAAAAGTTTTGCAGAAGACCGCGGACTATTTAACCGCAGAAACATTTTTCTGAAAAATTACAATAATTTCAAAGTTATTTGAAAACTAAGATTTAGGGTGGGGGTAGGTTTTTCGCAATAGTCGCAGCCACCTTAATGTCTTTTGTTGTATTAATGTAGTTGTAATCTGTCTCCTCCATATCAATATGTACTGGGGAAAATAAACATTATTTCTTTCTTTCAATTGGATGACATGACACGGGGAGTTTGCTGAACTGGATGACTTATACAGGGTGTTTTTTTTAATGATCCGTGTCCTTTTAGTTGATTAATCAATGTCTGAAACTAAGTCGATTCGTCGGCGAAACTTTGGCGAAGTTGGAAAACATTTTTATTTTTCATACATTTAAAAAAAAAATTTTACGTCCATATGTATGGAAAAAGTGAAATTATTTTTTCGAAATTCCAAAAGTTCTACAACAAAACTTGCTCAGTTAAGGCTAGAGAATAACCCCCTAAAAGGACACGGGTGATTAAAAAACACCCTGCATTTTATTACAAAGCATTTGCTGAACTGGATGATATAACACGTTACCACGTTCCTTAGCTTAACTGGATTTAATAATATTATGAATTTGAAGAACTACATGACGTAACGCAATGCCTTTGCAAAACTCAATGACGTAAAACAATGCTTTTACTAAACTGGATGACTATTTTGCTGAGCTGATCTGAAATCTGATGCTGGTGGAGAGGATTCCAAAGAATATATAAACCAAACCGCTCGACAGAGCTGAGAGCGGCAGTAGTTTGTTTCTTCTAACCGGATTTGCCGCTGCAGTTGTGGTCAGATTATCCAATTACGAGCTTCGCAATTCGAGTTTAATTACGGCAAGCGGGGGACGGCTGCAGCGGATGGCATTAGCTTCCGGGTCACATATTGAAGCGATGAGTACAGCTGCGAGCGGAGAGATTGTGATAAGAGCAGGCGGATAGCGAAGAGACGGCGATATAGTCATTACTCCGGCTGATGATGATAGTGGTATTTTGGCCTCACTACTTAAGTCCTCCGTTGAGTCTTCATGTTGAAGTTAACAATAGTATCGACACGCGCGATGTTTCCACATTGTTCGAACCCTAAAATTTATAAACCTTAAATTATTGATAATAAAATATCTGATGACAAGATAAATAGTTTAATTAAAATAGCAACCACGATTACAAATTCAACTTCTACTGGATTACATATTAATTTGATCCCCACTACCAGCTACCAGCCCAGCACGAAAATCTACACGTAGCTTTATTGCATTTACTAAACAAGACATAATCATATGCATGTGTATGTAACTCGGAATAATTTAAATTTATTAGCTGAGAGAAAGCGGTGACGAGGAAACGAAAAATAAAACTATTTTCTAGAAGACTTTAACACAACTATAGATCCTAACTAATAAAATGGAAACTCTGTAAATAAGTTTCAGTACCTACTTACTCGTAACTATGTATGCCACTGTCGCGATTCTATATTCGCTCATAACTCGAAAATGACTCAATCAATTCTCATGGAGTTTTCAGTAAAGTATTCTGTACCAAGTGAGGGTGGATTTAGGCAATGTACTATCACGATATTCCTCTGGGGGTCTGAGCAGTGATCAAATATGTTGCCGCGCGGGTGTACGCGCTGGCACTGCTAGTATCTTTATCGTATTAAAATGTTCCAATAATAATAAAAATGTGGAATAACAATGCGCACATGTGCACATATATAGAAAACAAACACGTTTATAGATTTATTGGTTTTAGTACTTTGAGCAGTACGTTCATTGTACGAGCGCTACGACATATACAACTAGTAGAGAATTACGTTTACCTCGGCCAGATATTTCGACTAGATCGACAAGGCCTACACAAGGAGGTAGAAAGACGAATTAAACTTCGGGAAACTGAAATTCGTCCTAAAGACTGTACTGCCGCAAAATCCCAGAACCAGGATACATGACCAGTGCGTACTCCCGGTCATGACTTACGGATATGAAACCTGGACTATAATGGCCGGCATAGCCCAAAAGCTCCATGTCGCTCAGCGAGCCATGGAGCTAGCCATAGTAGCCATGCTGGTAATATCGCTACGAGACAAGGTGCGAAATGAAGAAATTCGCGTACGCTTCAAAGTATTGTACACCGGTTGGCAAAGCTCAAATGGCAGTGGGTTGGACACTTGATTCGCAGGGATGACGGCCGATCGAGTCCTACACTGGCTTCCTTGGACAGGAAGGCAAAGTGTGGGAATACCATCCGCCAGGTGGGACGAAAACATCCGTTTGCGGACAAACGATGGATTCGTGTTGCAGAGTGCCGGGAAGGTTTAAAAAAATGGAGAGGCGTATGTCCAGCAGTGGACGGTCAAACGATGATGATGATGAAATCATAAGTAATTTACGACACAAAATTTGTCGCTGTATAATGTAATATATCTTCGACAGTGATACCTACACATTATACCAGGCTAACTAGGTACACAAAACAGATGTTGCCGCCCATAAAAGCCTACGAAATGGGCACAAAAGAGATTGCGCAATCGTTTTGAGTGGTTTAAGGTTTAACAGTATAAGCCAGCTCTCAAGTGTTTCATTTTCCTAGTTCAGTGGGTTTTATTATCGCAGTTGCCCTAGTTAAGGGTTAATAAAGAGGTTCTGCAGTTTCGAAGAATTTAATAGGCGGTAGTGTTTAATGGCTAAAGTGTTTTTAAACTCACACGAGATATCATAAACACTATATGTAATAAGAATTGGCCGACCCATTAGTCCACAGGAGGAGAAAGAACTTCTATAACCTCGGTACTGATGCATTTATGTGTAGATTTTAATCCACTGCTACTTGAGCTTGGCATAAGCTTTAACCATTTAGTATTTATTTATCAGCGTCGTTGGATCAGTGGTTGCGGTATTATGTATTCGATTACCGTTGATAAGCACTGCCGAGCGCTGTCAGGTCTTGGATAGGTGACCGCTTGACCGTTGACGCTGGTCGTGGTTCGGATTCCACGTTAAACTGTAGGTCCCTTCGCTCTAATTACATGGTGGTAGGGTAAAACCCGCCCGGGTTGGTACCACCGCACTGAATGAAGGTCGGTGAAGTGTAGCCGGCTGGAATTAAAGGAAGTGCTGACATGGCACCTACCTACATAACTCACCCAGGTGTTTAGGTTGACATCGCTGATACCAGAAAAACTGGTGTATTAGGTGATGTAGCCTTCCGTGTCAGTCTTCATAAAAAAAAAAGTGACGGCACCCCTTCATTTTCAATTCCCCAATTATTCTCAACAAATTTCTGTACCAACGAACAAGAATAATTGAGAATTACAAATATTATAACGCCTTAAAATCAATAACGTTTCACCTGCCGAAGATACCAATTCAGTCGCTTTCGAGTTTCACCGCGATTTTTCGATCATTGAAAAAATAAAACACGAAAATGTTCAAACGAATGTTTCTACGATGTCGTGCGGTTTCACTAATGAAAAGCATTGTTCTGCGAGACGATAGAAACCCCATGAATACCTACGCCTGTAAACTTTAAACGAGAAGTCTGGCAGGTTGTTTTCTAGCTCACGGACGATGTAGAATGGATGTTGAGCTCGTTTTCTACGAGCCCTGTCATTCATTTCATTACTTGCGAGTTTCACATTGTGGTATCAGTGGGTATAGCCTCTCTCCCCTCCTCTCCTCGCCTCTTTACTTCCACCTTCATCGACCCAGACGTTTTATTCATTTTTTTATTTGTAATTTACTTCACACATCCCAGCTCCCTCTCAATATCCGTCTTTCTTCTTCCATTCACACTTTCAAAATTCTTCAGAAGCACTTCCTGTCCTCGAAACTTTCTTGAATTAAAACATTGTATCATATAATCAGAATAAGCAGGTATATATTTATGTAAATAGCAGATATATTTAGTCTATCTTTATTTATGTATCTGTATGTATATTGGTATATGACAATTATAGACCCATAGCAATTCTTTCGGTAGTTGATAAAATCTACGAACGGTTCATAAATAATCAAATTAATTTTTTTTTAGAAAACAATAGGATACTAACTGAAAATCAATACGGCTTCAGAAGTAATCGCAGTACAACGCAGTTACTATCTAAACTAACTGACCAAGTAAATGAAAATCTAAATAAAAGGGAACACACTGTAATGCTTTTTATTGACTTCTCGAAAGCATTCGACACTTTGCAACACAATTTATTGTTGCAAGAAATGGACAAATGTGGAATTAGAGGGCCTATACTAATGTGGCTCAAAAATTACTTAGTTGGGAGGAAAAGAACTGTTAAATTTAGAGAGTCTTTCAGTGACTTGCAAGATATACAGATAGGCACAATACAAGGATCGATTCTCGGCCCTACCACATTCCTAACTTATGTTAATAGGATGGATCTGGCTGTGCAACTCTGTTTACTACTTCAATTCGCAGATGATGCCGCTATATTAGCCGCTCATAAAGATATTCAAGTGGCAGAGTCGCACATCCAGCAAGACTTTGACAGGATATGTATGTTCTCTCATGACATGGGTTTAAAAATAAATGCTAAAAAAACTAAAATCGTACACATTCATTCATCACACATTTGTTCGACACACACAATTAAAATTAAATCTCATACGCATATATGCTTACACAATAAACCAAATACGTGTGACTGCCCTATTATTGAAGTCGCAGAAAAACAAGTTTACATAGGGTTACGAATTGACACGCGGTTCAATTGGATGGACCAAGTAGAA
>WYDE02041175.1:0-12509 GCA_009867175.2 Adela reaumurella | reverse complement strand
ATAAATATTTAAGTGGGGCACCCATACAACAGTCATGATTTTTTTTGTTATTTTATAGATAATGGTACCTACCATCGTGCGCGAGTCCGACTCGCACTGCTAGTTTTTTGTTGTTTTGTTAGTTGTGGCAACCCTAGCAAAATCACAAGAAATGTATGTAAACAACTTCAGGCTGGTAACAAACTTCGCTTGCTATTTATTTTTACAAAAAGTAACTCTATTACAGTGGCATTAAGTTCAATTTTGTTTAAGTAATTATTCAGTATTCTGAACATCACAACCTATAAACAACTGGGTATCTATATCATTGAAAAACACAAGACAGGCGAAGATAGGAAACAATGCCTAAACTTCGCCTATTACCTTTGCATCGTGTTTTCAGTCATTTTTACTATATGTTATTAACTGTCGATAGTTTTTAGCTATAGCCTTAGATAAAAAGAATAGTTTTTAATTGAGTGCGATCTGAAATACTCCACAGTTTGAGAGCATGATACAAAAATGTGCCAAAAACCTAGCGAAGTTTGGGGTCTCGACGGTACGATACGTAATTAAAATACCCGAGTTTTCATACAAATTTGTCATTTATACGGATTTTTACGCAAGATGGTTATTATGGAGTACGGAATTTCTATAAAGCTTTTCATAGAAAAACACATTTATACGGATTTTCTAGTTACTTTTACGGATTTTTAAAAACCTGTATCTGGTAACGCCGGTGATTTAGTTACTTTAGTAGTCTACTCTACATTACATACGTACCACGGACTATTAACAGTAAAGGACCCGACACCGGAACGCTTTCCGTACTAGTCAGTTCAACCGCGAGATAGTTCCAATACAACTATCTATCGCTCGAGCGCGTAACTCGGGCAACATCTACTGCAGGATGACGTTTGGTGCTGTTATCACGTGCCCAAAGAATACAAAAACGTCAGGAGTTACTAAAGATGGCATATTCTTCCACTACTGCAGGATGACGTTTTGTGCTGTTATCACGTGCCCAAAGAATACAAAAACGTCAGGAGTTACTAAAGATGGCATATTCTTCCACAGGTAAATATTGTAATTGTTTTAAATGTTGTTTTCAACACATTTTATTAAATGAAAAATTATATAAATTCGAACATGTGTATTATTTGATAAGTCAAATGACAGATGGCCCAGTATCGTAGTGACAGCTATTATTCTTATATTTACAACACCTTCCCCTTAAGCTTCATTTCTCCCTTAAATAACCACAAAAACTTAAAATAACTTCACAATTTTTTTTTAACATAAATCAAATGTAGTCATCAAGATACCTGGGCCTTTGTGAAACTCTCCCAGAACGGGTTACACAAGGAACCCTAATGCCCACATCGTTTTCATTGTTATTATCGCAAATGTTAGCATGATTGTCACTATCTGAGTTATCATTTCTAATTTCAATATAGATATCATTGAAACATTCCCTGTCACTAAAGGGAGCCTCAACATCTACATTTCCTTCGTATGTTGAGTTGGCTCGACGTCTCAAATGAAACTTGTTTCTAATTAATACATTCCCAAGGGCATTACGAATTTTGTACGATCGAGGATTCTCCATTTTGGACAAAACTACAGCTGGAGACCAAGTTTTTCCTGTTCTATAATACACTTTCTCGTTATTTTGAAACTCTTTCCTGAAATGCGCCCTTCTATTATAATACTCTTCCGATTGAGCTTTAATTTTTAACAATTCATTCTTAAATTCTGACACACAGAGCTTTGGTTTCAACATATGCTGCGAAACTGGAACACACGTTCGTAGAACTCTACCCATAAGTATTTCGGAAGGAGAATAAGATGTTCCAGCTACAGGTAGTGTACGATAGTCTAGCAAGGCTTTTTCTAAGCTTATTTTGTTAGTAGAGCATTTTTTTAGAATATTTTTGGCAGTTTGTACGGCTCGCTCAGACTGTCCATTCGCCTGTGCGTACGTTGGACTACTGAAGCATAGTTCAATATCGTTTTCCATAGCAAATTGTTTACACTCAGCGGAGGAAAATGGCATATTGTCACTGACTATGATCTTTGGTATTCCGTGAGTCGTAAATAGTGTATTTAAACAACTAACTACGGCCAAAGATGTCTTAGACTGCGTTGGCAATATTTCCAACCACTTTGACAAATAATCTACTACAACTAAGTACGATTTACCTCCATAGTCTAAGAAGTCCATTGCAAGGATGCTCCATGGGAGTTTCGGAACATCCATACTGGTGAGTGGTTCTTTTCTATTAGCGTTCTGGTGTTGTTGACATGCAGAGCAGTTAGACACAAATTCCTCTATGGACACTTCTAAATTAGGCCAATATACAAATTGTCGAGCTTTCGACTTCATTTTAGTCATTCCAAAGTGACCTGCGTGCAAGTTTGACATTACAATCTTTCGAATAGTAGTCGGAATTACAATTTTCTTATTAAAGAAGATCAAACCATTATCTACGGACAACTTATCTCTCATTTGGTAGAAGATACGCAGCTCACTTCGAGCATTTTTGCAAGACCTTGGCCAACCATTTTGATAGTATTCTAGAACCAGCTTTAAGTTAGGATCACTCGCAGTTGCCTCTTGATATCTTTGTTTCATTTTACTACTAAGTTCGAGACTCTCACATAGGCCAACACAGTGAACAACTTCTGTCAACTGCAAATCGTCATTCGTACACTGAAGACTAGCCCTTGACAATGTGTCAGCTATATACAAATATTTTCCTTGGATATATACCATTTTCAAATTATATTTTAATAATTTTAGCCTGAGACGCTGAATTCGAGGACTACCAATGTCATGAACAGGCTTTACAAGAATTGTCTCTAACGGTTTATGATCATTTAGAATAGTTACTTGACAACCATATATAATATTATGAAAACGTCCTGTAGCAAAGACCATGCTCAATAACTCTTTTTCAATTTGAGGATAATTTCTCTCAGCTTTGGTGAGAGTACGTGAAGCGTACATTATTGGAGCGCCTTCTTGTAGTAAGCATGCACCTAAGCCTACGCTAGAGCTGTCACATTGTATTGTGATTGGTAGAGAATAATCTAACAATCTTAGTACTGGCGGATGAGTGATTTGTTGTTTTAGTAGGTCAAGTGCTTTGTCATGACAAGGCAGCCATTGCCACAGTACCTCATTTTTCAAAAGTTCATATAGACAACTAGACGTTTGAGACATATTTGGAATAAACCTTCTTAAATAACCAAACATACCGAGAAGCCTCTGAAGATCCTTTTTCCTTTTGGGGGTTTCTATTTTCAGTATAGCCTCTAGATATGCTTCGTCAGGTTTGTAACCATCTTTTGAGAAGTGATACCCAAGGTATTTCACTTCATTTGACTTATACTGAACTTTTGACGAATTAAACTTTACACCGTTTTCTCTAGCGCGTGTGAGAACCTGCTTTAGTAGCTGGTCATGCGTCATTTCATCTTTTGCTGCAATAATTAAATCATCAAAATACACTTCAACGCCTTCGATATTTCCAAAAATATCTGATGCACGTCTTTGAAAAATTTCTGGAGCGCATTTCAACCCAAACGGAAGTCTTAAGAATTTATACACACCAAAAGGCGTTGAGAATGAGCATAGATCTGTTGACTCTTGATCTAGCGCGATGTGGTAAAACCCATCCTTCAAGTCAAATACGGAAAAGACATTATTGTTGGCTAGCTTGGGGATAATATCCTCGACTGTGGGTATCAACGTATGATCCGTGATTATCGCTTTATTTAGATGAATTGGATCCATGCACACGCGCAACGAGCCGTTAGGCTTTTCAACGACAATCAAATTGCTCACCCAACTTTTTGGTTCATTAACCGGTGCTATGATACCTTCCTTCTTTAGCTCCAGCAACTTTTCTTTCAACCTGGGCATAAGAGATTGGGGAATACGTCTCGGCGGACATACCACAGGATCGTACTTGGAGTCTACTTTAATGTGAAATTCTTTGTCGAACTTCCCTAGACCTGTAAACAAATCTTTATTACTTTCTATAAAGGCAAGTTTCCCGTTATCTTTGTCTGATTTAAGTAATTCCATATTTTTAATATTAACTAGCCCGAGCATACGGCTACCCTTAAATCCTATTATAGGATTGTTATATTCCTTTACGTTGCTAGATTGCGCGGCGCGTAACTTGGCCGCTCCTCGCTATACTAAATGTATGGCGGCGAGCGTCATGCTCAGCGAGCCATGAGTCATAAACAACAGCCCTTTTAATACGATAGGGTAATATTATTTTTAGATTTTTTATAAATAAATAAATGACAATAAACTAATGTCATGCATGACAATATTTAACAGTACTTAGCCTCATACCGAGTTCCTAAATCTCGTATGTACGAGGAAACTCGTACGGTTGGCAACTTTGCCAAGAGTTATAATATAAGTAAATATATACATAGATCTATTCATTCATATTCAAGCGTTTGGGTGTAGTGATGTATGTATAAACATACATACCTACCCATAAAAATAGAAATTGTGTATGAATATGGTAAATAGATAACAGTGTGTGTATCTTCATTATCATATCGAGCAGGTTTGTTTGATAATGAAACGAATAAGGTCGCATTATGTATGTATGTATGTAGGTACCTAGTTAGTAGTGAGTAGTGAATACTGACTGATTTGTCAGTCATATTTTGGTGCTGGAGTGGAGTCTTGCGCTTGTTATCATTATTTAGGTACCTATTTTTGATGAAGTTCGTTTGTATTAGGTGTTGTGTCGTCACTCGCGCTCACAAATAGATGAAAATGTCGCTCAAGTCTAGTGTATTTTTTTTAAAGTCGAATTTAGCGAGGAATTTCCTAAGGGTGAGTAAATTTAAATACCTACCTACTTATAGCTCACTGCAGCTGCGAATGAATATCATCATATTATAGCATATGATAGCAAAATGCATTAGCCTACTTTCAGATTGTTAAACAATATAATAAGGACTCGATGACGGGAAAGTAGTTTAGTTACCTACGTACGTAGGTAAATACTTGTATGTAGTAGTGTACACCTACAGTATCTACCTAAAATGTATGGTTAGCGATGACAGAAGGCTATAGTGAAATCCTTGTACACATAACCCAAAAAATGGTATATATATATATCTTGGTACGTTTCACAAAATTGAAGGAATTCAATGGAAAATTAGAGAAAACTCTTCTTTTTATGTCACAGTTCTCACAATTATTATTACAATTAGGTAGGGTGATATGCCAAATATGAATCTCTGTTGCTGCCACAAAAAGAATATATGAAATTTTTATTTTTTTATATATTTATTTTTAAAAATAATTATTTGTTTTACATGTTATATTTAAATGTATATAATTTAAATCAATTATTTTTATTTCAAAATAAATTTTAATAATACATTTTTTAAGGTCTTAAAAATATTGTTGATACAGTTTTAGGTAGGTAGCTCAATCAATGTTTGTTTCGAGAATAGTGCTTGGTTCGACGTAGTTTTATGGAAAAACATTTGGCAACCGTTTAAATGCACGAAGGGCGAAAAACCCTCAGTCGTCTTTGCCCTAATACAGCCGGATTTTTTCCTAATTCCAGCGGGTACAGAATGATACAAAATAAAACATCTATTTTTGTACAAAATGAAAACGTTTTGATTTGGTTATTTATTATTTAATAAAAAAAACAGTATGAACTAGATGAACCATATATAATTAATTTATTGCGCGCCACCGATCATATTAATTAATTATCGGATAGTAATAAATATTTATAGGAAAATAGGTAGATGAGCGATGATTCAAAACCTCAATAGGTAGTTAAGTTATTTTTTTTTGTATTTCTTTCCATATTACATGGGCCGCAACCCATATAAATAAACCCGTAAACCCATGTATTTTATGGGTTTATATGGGTTGCGGTGCGGTGCGGAGTAGCCTAATTGGTTAGCGCACGCCTCTTCCCCGAGAGGTCGTGGAATCGATACCTGGTATGCGCACAATTTTTCCGAATTTTAAAATCTCGGAAAAAAATTGTATGCAAAATTACGATGCACCCTGGTGAAGGAAAACACCGTGAGGAAACCTATACTTAGGCACACTAACAATACGAATGTGTTGTAGTGTATAAAGGTTGACTGGAAGAGATTGCCGTCGGCAATAAGTCCGCCCTTCTGCTAAGCAGAAAAATCTATATTTATTTATTTATTTATTATGTACGTTTTAAATTATATGAAAAATATTAGTACAGACCTGCATGTTAAGCCTAAAATAATAATTAAAATCACATTTGAGGACAGCCTGTACATTTCCGTAAAAATTTGATGGCCGGCTGAAATTAGGTTCCCACATAATTCATTAATAATTACATTAATAACATCTAATTTGTAAATATTAGTAATCCGGAGTATATATTAGTAATCTATGGTACTACGGTCGGAGTTTCCGGTCTATTTGTGAGACCGCTGCACGGACGTCCCGCCAATTTCAATTGTGCTGTAATGCAGCAATAATTATCTGCAGTGATTTACTAAAGACAATATGCTCTATATCTCTGGCTACGTGAGCAATTTACGGGTCTCCGATTATTTCTTAGGATCACCTCTAAGAAGCTGTGTCCAACATTTTGTTGAGATAGAACAACGGAACCACATTGCACAGACAATAACAATACAGCAACAACACAGTTACAATAACAACGCAAATCGATTTCTTCAGTTCAGCTCTTTATTCAGCAAGCTTGAAGTTTTCAAAATACGAGTAGGTTATTTGGGGTGCGGAGTAGCTTAGTTGGTTAGCGCACGCACGCCTCTTACTCGAGAGGTCGTGGGTTCGATACCTGATATGCGCACAATTTTTCCGTATTTCAAGACTATTCCCATAGTGGCTTGGTTTGCTTAGAAAAACGTCGTAAGTCGGTGTTGTTTTTTTAAATTTTTAGCTATTTATAAGAGTTATAAAATGTTATTATATAGGTAGTTACAGTTTTGCGTCGGATGAAATAAAGTTAAAAAAATGGATTTATTCCATCTGACTCAAAACTGAAAGAATAAAACAATTTTTTTTTACAATTATAAATAAAATAGCTAAGCCACATACCGAGAATGTTATTGTTGTAGATTTTCAAATTTAATTACAATTATTATTTTATATAAAAAACCCACGTCGACGTTTTTGTATGCAAAGCAGACCACTAATGTCATGGGTATCGTCTTGAAATTTCGGATAAAATTTGTGTGTAAAATTACAATGAACATGAACAATACAAATGTGTTGTAGTTTATAAAGGTTGACTGGAATAGATTGCCTCAGGCAATAAATCCGCCTTCTGCTAAGCAGAAAAGTCTACATTTATTTATTTATATTATTTTACATCCGGTTCGATTACGCCCACGAAGAAGAGCCGGCAAGAAACTTCGCAGGGTTTTTTAAACGTCTTTCTTATAACACGTTGTGAATAACTACACTACACAGTGATAAAGGGTGAGACTATATAAATAATTACCATAAATTAATTACTACTTACGTAAGTAAGTAATACGGAGACGTGTCATAAATATAACGAAATTGCTTTTATTCATTGTGTCATTCATTATACCTTCTAAACTTTCTCTGAAGTATACATACATATCACTCACGCTACATCCCGACAACCGGGGTAAGCAGAGCAATCGGTGTTGGGCTGTATGTACTCCGGTAAATTACAGCACAACACCGACCACCACATTTCGGAAGGTATTCAGACAAGATATCAAGCAGCATGAAAGGCATGAAGACCCACCTACTGCATGAATTGGTAGAAGTATAAGAAGTATAAAAGTACTTACGTATTCATACTTAACTTAATTTATCTTTTTGTACAGACAGTAACAACCAACGCTCAGAATCGTCCGCTACAAAATAATGGCGCCCAGTCAGACTTTCCTGGCGCAAAGGTACCCTTCACATCAGAGCTCAAATTCCTCTCTGAGGAGAGCTACGACCCGATCCCTGCGTATCGCATCCTCGACAACTTGGGGGCTGTCATAGAACCCAATGAAGACCCGAGACTCGACCGTGAAACAGTCACTAGGATGTACAAGACGATGACACAGCTCAATCAGATGGACAAGATACTTTATGAGTCCCAGAGGTAAGAGCGATTGCATTCATTACATGATATATGCTATATCCTTCCTTGCTTTACAGCCATTTTATTCGCCCCACTATTGGGTACAGGACTCTCTCATTAAGATGATGTTAGAGGATTTTACCCATTTCACTGTAACCAACCGAAGTGAGTTTCCTCACGATGATATCTTATGATATCTTTCGCATGAGTGCTGCCATGAGGCACAAATTCAAAAAGTTATAAATTGTGCTCCCAAGGGAGATCGAACTCGCACCTCCCGTTTGCACTGCAGGGTACTTACGTGATATGTGAGGATTTAGACATGCACTTCCACGGTAACCAACCGGCTTGGAAGTGGGTTTCCTCACGATGATTTATTTCACCGTAGTGTTAGCGGCCATTTTGCATAAATTGTAAAGTTATAAATATTTTGCTCCCAGCTCCCATATTTTGAAGCCGCACCTCCCTTTTGGACTTCCTTTTGGATTTATTTAAATAAAGTATACTTGTGCATATTTTTCAATTTACTCATCTGTCAACATAGAATTATGAAAAAATTTCATTAACTAGGGGTATGCGGCTTTACAGATTTCTCGGTGCTTTTTACTTATTTGCACTAAAAATTAACAAAACTAAAGATAGCTCTAAAAAAAGTAACGATCCGCCAAGTATTGGCGTCTCAGGTAAATGGGGGGGGGGGGGATCAAAGCATTACTCCTGCAAGGCGGTTATTATACTAGATTTAATTGTTCCGGTAATTAATCGCAGTGACTTGGTCTGTATGAGGTCAAATTTTTTCAAGGATATTTTATTACGTGGTCTAAAATAAAAGTACCATAATATATGCGGCTTCTGTTCTGATAAGTGCATTGTACAGCAGTTTCATAAAATATGGATATGGATGGGCCACACGCCCGCTAATGATCTGATAATGGTTACATTTTTTTTACATTTATTTACAACAATTGACATAAGCAGCTCCATTCATCTTCGAGTCAAGTATTACACCAAGAAATGTAACCTGGCTTTGGAATGGAAATTACATAATATTGATGGGGGTATTGGTTGTTTTCTAGAAAAAATCATGACATTGCTTTTATTGGCAGACAATAAGAATTCCAAGCCGTGTGCTACAAGCCAGCAAGGCATAACTACACCAGAAAGAACAATTTATGAAATGACCGGCATGTTAGATTGATTGATGGATTTGTTAAAGGAATACAGAAGCAGGTCGTCTGCATATTGCAGAACTGGAGAGGAAGATATTATGGAATTTGCAAGGTCAGAGCCTCGCGGAATACCCTTCCATATAACTCGCAGATCTGATACATTTCCATCATAACGAAGATAAATGAATCGCTGGTTGAGAAGATTAGTAATGAAATGAGTCATCTTATTCGGAAGACCTAGTATGAGAAGTTTTTGTTTTAGCGTAGGAATTAGAACATTATCGTAAGCAGCTGCCACATCTAGAAATGCAGCGACCACTGATTTCCCTCGACTAAACGAAATGCAGATGTCTGTGGAGAAAATGCTCAGGCTATCCAGTGTGCTTCTGCCTTTTCTGAAGCTAACTTGGGTCTTGCCTAGTAACTTGCAAGAGTGGTTTGTAGTGTTTTCTACAAACCACTCCAGGCGGTTCTTAACCATATGTTCAGTAATTTTTAGCAATGTTCACGAAAGGGCAATGGGACGGTATGAAGATCCATCGTTGGGATCTTTATTATGTTTCAAAATGGGAATATTGAGTTTTATTTTCCATTCCTTGGGGATATAACCATTATCTATGATGGCATTCATGATGTTCAGAAAAAAGTACGGGTTCTGTCACTAGAGTTTACAAGAAAAAAGTTAGGGATGCCATCAATACCTGGGGCTGAATCACTCACATGATTAACAGCCAGATATCGCTCTCGAAGAGAATACGGGGCGGGGCGTCTAAGAAATTGAATTGTGGGAAATTGTAGAGTGAAGGCAGTTCCTCAAATTGTAGAGCCGTTGGTGGAGCTAATTTATTCAAAAAGGAATCTTTCCATGCTGCTGATGAAGCTTCAGACATCAAGTTATCTGCAAATGATGATCTGTACTTTAGAATATTTTTCAGACTAATTAAGGGGGTTAAAATGGAGAAACAGATGTGCAGAAGCTTTGCCAACCTAGTCGGTTTTTTAGTTAGTTCGTTTAGTTTGGGCTTCATTTTTTTCAGCTTCTTTTCGACGATGAACGAAAGAAGATTTAGTGAGATTCGTCATTACCCTCCTCTAAACGCCTCTCGTAATATATGAATGCCCCCTAATAGAAAGTAATAACTATATTTGAAAAAAACTATTTTTTAATAAACTAAGACAGTGCTAGAGAAACACAAAGTAATCCCTAACCATCAGTTTGTTTAGGCTTAGATAGCACACGAAGTAGGTACCTATCCAAAACATTCGGCGGTCCTTGGAGAAGAAAAAATACTGTTGTACTGCGTGTATTGTAGTGTATTGGTGTACTTGAGTAAGCGTTGCTTAATGATATTAACCGAGAAATTAATATTTATTTGGAACATTATGCCGATGATACATGTCCCGTGAAGCAAACTTTAGCCGACCATTGTGGTATTCGGGAAACTTTGTGTAAGTATGTAAGTACTGTTTTAAATTGCAGACAAGGTCGCATATCATTTTATATGACCAACTACGGAGAGGAAGGAATCCACGTGGGCACTGCCGCTGCCCTCCAGCCCCAAGACGTCATCTTCGCACAGTACCGTGAGGTCGGAGTGCTTCTGTACCGCGGCTACTCCATCAGGGACATCGTGAACCAGTGCTACGGCAACCACGCCGACGCTGGCAAGGGCAGGCAGATGCCCGTCCACTACGGATGCAAGGAGCTCAATTTTGTAACCATCTCCAGTCCATTGGGTATGTTTTCTGGGATGAATGTTTAACATTTGAATGACAGTGGGGTAGTAATCTCTATTCCAGTACGAAGTCATTGCGATATCGTTTCTGATACCGACTGTATGCGCTACGCTACCTATATAAGCATTGCGAATATCGCAACGATCACTATCAATAATAGATTATGGATGACAGATCGAAACGATGGATCGTTTGCGATTTTCTACTATAAACTTACCCAAGTCAAGCATGAAGAAATCACGACGTTATCGCCACATACGGATTTACTCACTCTCGGTAGTTTGATTTCAAAATCGTACAATGGATCGTAACGATTATTGGTGTACATATATGCCCCACGCTATGGTCATTAAAATGGTCCGCTGTCGTGTTCTCAATGCCGCTATTAAAATTAAAATAACCAATCATTATTTTATTTAGGGTGTCAGATTAGCCGATCGGGCAAGAGCACGCCTCTCAAGCCGGAGGTGCGGGTTCGATCCCCACTGGGAGCACAATATTTAGAACTTTAGAATTTGTGCTAATTGGCTGGTGACACTCCGGTGAAGGAAAACATCGTGAGGTTACCGTGAAGTGTATGACTAAATCCTCTCATATAATGTAAATGAGATAGGCCTGTATGTTGTATGTTATTTTGGAACACAATTCAAAAGGAAACTCGGTGTCCAAAGTCCATTTTTTAAAAATTCACTAAACTTTTTTAATTAGGATTGGTATTTCTTGTAATGAGTGTTTTATTGCCATTGAACCCAAAGCGACGCAGATGCCGCAAGCGGTCGGTGCAGCGTACGCCTACAAGCGCGTTCCGAACAACACGCGAGTGGTCGTATGCTACTTCGGCGACGGAGCTGCTTCCGAGGGCGACGCGCATGCAGCGTTCAACTTTGCGGCTACCCTAGAGGTTCCCATCGTCTTTTTATGGTGAGACATTGCTATTTTGTTTGAATATATAAATTTGTTAGGACCACTTAACATAGACTCATTTTAAGTTTTTTTTCCTCCATCCTTAAGGCTCTATCACCTGGGTCGTATGTGCTGTAGGATTGATACACATTCTATGAAAAGTTAAAGTTGAGCATCGGGAATGTTCTAGGGTTTCAATCTAAAGGATCATCTTTAGTTACGCTCGCTGATGAAACAGCAAATTCTTTAACTTCGCTCGATAGAAAAAAAATCGAAACTACCGTACCTAGTTAACATTCATGATTACTTCAATCATTTTGTTTGACACGGCTTACTCACGGTTTGTCTTCGCTTTCTCCCTCTATTTTTGCGGCAATCTCTATTGTAAAAATAGAAAGGTTAAATGTATATTTTTTATAATTTTTCTCCAAATACACTTTTATATTCTTAGGGACGCGCGATTAGAAAAATTAATAAAGTTAAAATTTTTCATACTACAAAAAAATTATAACTTTTTCCTGGAGTTGACTTACCTAATTCACCTGGGTTAATTCACCTAGGTGTATTAACAATACTTTTCGTAAATATTATTCAC
>WYDE02041064.1:0-12512 GCA_009867175.2 Adela reaumurella | reverse complement strand
TCGTATGTAAAAATCCGTCAATCCGTTTAGGCTACAGGGCGTGACAAAGAAATGGACATACATACATACATACATACAAACATACATACATAAATACATACATACATACATACATACACTCGAAAAACATTACCCTCCTTCGGCAGTCGGGTAAAAACGCGGCCAATACCCCGCCGACGATGAGATGGATCCTCTAGGTGCGCCGCCACGGTGGCGGGGGCAGGCCGCGTTCGCTGAGTTCTCCCAGACGAAAGGAGCAAGCTTCAACTGTTAGGTGGTGGCGCGGCGACACGGCAGCGGCTGGCGCGTTGAGGCGCAGCGCGTGCCGACTGCCGGTCGCAGGCCACCATGACCACCGTCTCAAGTCAGAGAGCTCCGCATCCGCCGGATTGCAGGGCGACGTCGCCGCAAGCTGACCGAGGCTCCTCCTCCCCCCGCGGCACTGCGGCACCTTTTTCTTGTCGACACTTTTTCATTTCCATTATTCCTCCTTACAAATGTTGCGATCCTATCTCGATGCTCCTTACAGTCACTCGGAAGCAAATACAACTAAAGTTTCTCAAAAAGGGACACAATTCTGAAGGGAAAAAACTCAGAGTCTATGAAGGTTGTGTAAGATTGTGTAAACATGCGCGAAGTTAGAAAACTTGTAATTTTATTGTATAAGCCTACTTACAGTTGTAACTTTCTCTATACGAATTTCTGTGAGGCCTTTTACAGACATTGATCAACAAAAGTATGTGCACTCGGTTTTCACAATACATACTGACTTCACAATAAACTAATATGAATATACTAATGGACAACAAAAGCCGACATTTAATAATACACACTTGTGCAAGCGTGAAAAATGTATTTCCATCGCCTTTCGCTTGGGCGAAACGAGTTTTTAGATGAAAACGCCTAATACTTTCGGACACATAAATCATTGGGGTGTTTTGGCATAAAGCAAATGAATTGAGAAATGAAGCGAAATAATTTTGTTTAGTCTCTCTTAATTCCCATACTAGACTATGCCATGCCTGCTACTTTGATCTAAATGAAGATCTTCTCAACAAATTTAACCGTCTTCTCAATTTGGTATATCGATCCCGTCTTCAGTGACTAGACATCCGGCGCCGCAAGAATACTCATATAATCTCTCTTATATTCCGCACACTGAATAACCCTGATGCACCTCTTTAACTGAGTTTCAATACCACAGTTCCCACGGTCTCGCCCTAAGACCTTAGGACGATCATCTTCTATCTGTACCAGCCCACTTGAGTACCGCTTATGTTAGTTTATTGAACAGTTATGTGAACAGTAAGCGCAGCAAAACTGTGGAATAAGCTTCCCCTTGAAATACGTACATTTCCTTCTGTCCATGCGTTTAAAAATTTACTACTCACTACCTATCTATTAATGAGCCTTCTTCTTAAGAAATTTTGTAGGTAATTATTGTTAATATTTTCCTGAAAACCTGTTGCAGCGCCTCCTATAACCTCTCCACACCCCAAAGGTTGGTCTGTAAATAATGCTTTTTAGCCTTAAGACCCACCTGTTTGTAAACTCTAACCTGTTTGCAAATCAAGTATTTAAAATAAATTTTAACTAAAATAAAATGCAACTTAAAAAAACATATGTAGTAAGTTACATTGTTTTGTCACTTTGCTTGACGGCGCGCCCTTACAATATAATTCCTTTTGTTTTCCACCAGTCACAAACTTTTTAATTCTACTAAAGAAGATACTGACACTCAGTCGGAGTATCAGACGGAGTGTCAGATTAGCCGAGCGGGCAAGAGCACGCCTCTCAAGCGGGAGGTGCGGGTTCGATCCCCACTGGGAGCAAAATATTTATATCTTTAGAAATTGTTCTAAAAATAGGTTCTGACGCTCCGGTGAAGGAAAACATCGTGAGGAAACCCACTTCCAAGCCGTTGGTCACCGTGGAAGTGTATGAATAAATCCTCGCATATCATGTAAATGAGAGAGGCCTGTACCCAGCAGTGGGGCGAATAAAATGACTGCAAAGAAAGAAAAGAAGAGAAAGAAGATACGAATAATCTTTAAAAAAAAATCACATAACCCTTTCCGGTTTGGGTACAATGAAACAACTAAACTTTCCACATTTTTGTTCTTCTAAGGCTTCAGTAGATGCAGGAATGGCATGAAACGGTCCATTTTTTTAGCGTTTTTGGCAATGTGAAAGTTTTTAGGGTTCCTTTTATAAAAGCGGAAACCCTATTAGTGAAGTAATTTCGCCCGTCTCTCTGTCCGATTTGCGAAAAACTCGAGAAATAGTGAAGTGAATAAACTGAAACTTATGGTGTACTTAAAATTGCAATGCAATTACGGGAACAATCTAAAAGTACGAAATTATTAAGCATTGGCACAGTTAGAAAAAAGTTCGGACATCAGAATTTTTTTTTTTAATAAAGTGGGGTATTTCCACAGATTTTTTTTTCATAACACATGTAATTTATTTTGGTACAATCTAAACATTTACAAAATAAATTACCTAAAACTAAATATCTCATAATCAATATAACCTAAACAAATTAAAGTAACCTATAAAATAACAATGAATACACCTAATCTACAAAAACAAATATTATTAAAAAACAACCTGCTAAAATTTTCATATAAGTATGCGAGGAGTATCGAGAAGGGCTGGCAGCGAGCACGGAGCACCGCAGGGTTCTCCAGCACCGAACCACATGAGCGAAACTAAACTCATTTCACAGCTTACTTAATAGTTCCTAAAGGATTTATAATAACTCCTAATGGTATTATATCGTTCAAATGGACTTGATGTGTAGATTTCATATATATATATTATTAGATTAGATAAATCACGTATTTTGATGTTCAAATTTATTTAAGTGAATAATCTGTTACCTCTGAAGCGTGTTCACGAGGGACGGAAAGCATGATAAAGGTGTTGAATGGCGAGTGATCGATGTGTGCACGAAGAAAAGGAAATCCGGTATCTGGTATCCGGCACCTATGATCCATTATCTGGTTTTGGTTATTTGGTATCGGTTCCGGTATTCGATATCCAGTAGGGGCGTCCGTTATCGGCATCCATTAAATGCACTCTTATTTATGATTAATATAAAAATTATATTACTTTTGGTCTACGATGTTCTGTTCTCGAGAAATTGGCATTTGAATGTTTACTTACTGCTGTCAAAATATAATTTAATTTTTATAAGTACATATATTATATCATTAGGATATGTACCTCATATGGGTATACTTATAGAAGATTAAGATTTATTGAGGTGATCCTAATTTATGGTTCTTTTTGCTCTACGTTGTTCCACTCACGAGATATTGGCATTTTAATGTTTACTTACTGCTGTCAAAATATAATTTAATTTTTATAAGTATATATGAGGTACATATGATTAGGATATGTACCTCATATGGGTATACTTATTAAGATTTATTAAAGTGATCCCAATGTATTGTTATTTTTGCTCTACGTCGTTCCACTCTCGAGATTAAAATTTGGCATTTTAATGTTTACTTGTTAGCATGCCACTAGCACGTGATCGACTGACACCTGCTGTCACTATACCTATTACATGCGCTCTTATTTATGAGTGGTCTTGGGTATCTTTGAAAGATACAATGAATAATACATGTCCAGAGAAAATGTGGATTTATAGAAGACATAGAGACAAGGATAGAGGAAGGTATGCTTAAATGGTTTGGACACTTTGGACACATGGAGATAATGGATGGTGATAGAATGAAGAAACAAATAAATGAAGCGAATGTGGAAGGAAGGGTCGAACGGGCGAACATACCATGGCCAAACCGGCGAGCTTGTAGGAAGCAATGTGTGATAATGGAGAAAGCAAAGGATGTTTGTCAGGAACGTGTCACATGGCGCTTCATTGTCTCTGCTTACCCCTTCTGGGAAAAGGCGTGATGGTATGTATGCATGTAACTTTAATTAAATCTGAAAATTCTGAACAAAGTCTGCTCCCCTCCGCCCTTCTGTTATCTAAATTATTGATCACGCAAAAATGAATCTTTTTGCGTGCATACGGCATTCATAGACATGATAGACTAAAACTAGTTTCAAGGTTCATTAGTGAAGTACATAGTTTATGAGTTATTATGTGAATTTGTAATGGCATAAACACTTGCCTTAAATGCCTGAAGTTGATGGAACCCGATCTTCATATACTTACAATCTAATAATTATACGTAATTATAGTAACTTATAGACTTTTTTTTGCGATTTAACTCATTTTAATTAGTTTCGTACAATTATCATTTTTTACTTTACGCAGTTTCGGCGGCTCAATTTCAGTAACTGAAACTACTCTGTAAAATGAAGTTAATTTATTTAAGACTATTATAAAGAAATCAGACGAATGAAAAGAGTGGGCGCCTTATTCGGTGTTTGTTTCATCAGTGTTTATCACTAGCCTAGCATATTATAAGTACTTATATAGGGGACATACAGGGCAAGGCAAGGGGATGAAGGAGGGAAAAGTGAAGGAAGAATAACCCGAAACTGGATAGAGCCAAGTTGTGCGGCGAATAAAAGATTTATTGCGACTCAAGCCTCTTCACAATCATCACCTACACTTTACATTTAAAGAGACATTATACATTATTTTGTGGCGATTATACTATGAGACTTTTCATATTAAAATTGCAAAATATCACACACATTGCAAAATAATTATCTGAAGTGTTAATATTATGGGCAAGCTCGCAGCACCCGTAACCGGTGTGCATGTGCGAAGCGATTTATGGTGGTGTATGAAGCCAATGATGTATGGCGGAAATGTGTCAATTGGTGCTCAATTGTTTCTGCCTACTCCTCCGGGGAAGAGGCGTCATGCTATGTATGTAAAATTTTCAAAATTGCTTACATAACCATGAGGATATTGCGAAATATAATTAAGCCGTTTTCGTACCTGGAGGAGCCCAAACTTGCTGGTGTGAACTAATTTTTTTTAGTATTTTTTAAATGACTGAAACTTTACTGAAATGAAAATATGAAGATATTTTTAAGAATTCATGTAATTATTTTTAGAATCAGTCATTGCACATGACGCCCTTTCATTTTTTACCCCCAAAGACCTTAATGGTCTTTGATTACCCCACACGGCAGGTTTCAGAAAAAAAAATGCAGGGTTTCGTTGTTATACGCACTAATAAATAATATCACACACAGTATCTAATAAAATTTTAAACTTTTAAGAAACTCACTCAAAATGTATTAGATGTATTATTAGGTATTGGATCCCCAGCCCTGGATAAAGTTTTCGTATAAGTATCTAGGAGTAGTTTTGTTTATGTTTAAAACTTTCATTTCGTCGATGAGACTCTTCCACCCACCCCCCATATATGTACATACCGACGACGTATTTATATGCGTGGTCGGTATGTTTGATTTAACCCTAGATCACTACAATATTGTCCATTTACACTGTCACTAAACATTAATCTAACAGACTAACAAAAAAAGAAAACTCATTATTTTATTCATAATTTGTGTTTAAAAAAAGTATGTAATACAGTTAAAAGAAATAACATATTATAGCGCTTATATGACACCTACCTAATTCACCAAGGTGTATTGGGTTGACATCATTGGTACAAAAAAAACTGGTGAATTAGGTGAGTAGCATTTAGCCTTCCCTGTCAGTTTCCATAAAATAAAATACCAGAAAACTATGATCAAACTTAATAAATTTATTTATTGCAGTCATTCATTACAAACTGAAACAGTCAAAGACTTCAAAATAGTATACCAGGTAGATGTCTCGTTGGGAACAGTGCGTTTGCCACAAATAGCCTTGCTGCAGGAGTGGAATGCAAACTTTGCCATCCTATGTTTTTTTTATAATGTAGAAAGATTGCGCAAATTTTGCTTTAGGCTGTCTATTAGGACCGGACTTTTAGGATCTTTTCAATTTTGAAAATATCTTTGATTTATGATCAGTCACCTTGAGCAACTGCCCGAGATGAGTATGTGTACTTAGAACTGCAGGAACAATAGGGCTTACGTGAAAATTTATGACTTGTCCTTAAATAAAAAAAAAAACTTCTGGTTTCATTTTCCACACATAGTCACTAAAAACGTCTTAGGAACTAACAAAACCTTCGAAAGTAATAGGCGCGCGCGCGCGCGATTTCTTACGGGTGTTACTCTGCGATACTAATGTTCAGTGACCTGGGACTAAAAACGTATACACCTAAGTTATAATTTGTTTTTAGCATTTTATAACTTAATAGTTTTTCCAGTACCCCCGCCCGCGGTATATAAACCTTACCCCTACGCTACCCCTATCCTACCCCTTCCCATCTCCTAGGGGTAGGGCCCCTACGCTACCCCTTCGCTACCCCTACGCTACCCCTACGCTACCCCAACGGTAACCCTACGCTACTCCTACGCTACCCTTACGGTACCCCTACGCTACCCCTACCCTACCCCTACCCTACCTCTACCCGACTCGTTGAAAAACCTTGGGCGTTGAATTCTTTTGAACTTTCTTACAAATTTTGCTCATTTTAACCCCCTTAGTGGATGAATTTCCAAAAATCGCTAATACAGTAAATTTTTATTTATAAACAGAAGTCTAAACAACTATTTCTATCTTTAAAAATAGCGAACCTTCCATACAAATTTTCATCCCCTATTCATACCTCTAAGGGGATTAATTTCCCAAAATTGCTAATACATTTTACGTTTATTTATAAACAGAAGCCAAAACACCAATTTTCATATCACTAACATTAAAAATGACTAACTTGCATACAATGTTTCATCCCCTATTTAACCCTCTTGGGGGGATGAATTTCGAAAATCCTAACTTAGTGGTCACTTACGTCACAAAATTAGCAGATTGTATACCCAGCGGTTTAGGCTGTGAATTGTCTGTCAGTGAGTCAGGTGTGTGTGACTGTGATCTTTACGATTTATTAAGTAGACAAGTATTTGAAAATAGAAATTAAAACCTAAGCAGAAATCGATGAGAATTATTATTTATGACTTGTGCAAAGCTCACACACACACACACAAACACGCAGCCAATTGAAAAGTGCAGATAGAAATAATAAATAATTTTAGAGTATTTTTCATTTATATATTTTCATTTTTTTACGAAGCCAACTAAAAACTGATCCATTTTTATCAATTCCGACGAAGAAATTCTTTGGACAAACGGTGGAAACTTATGAATAATTTAAATAGAAGAAGCAGGTCCTTTTATTATCTTATGTAAAAACTACTAGAGGGCGGATTTTTCATATTTATTTATTTTTTAATGGATACGGCAAAGTAGTCACTTTAAAAAGAAAATTAACAACTTATTTGGGTTGCGGAGTAGCCTAGTTAGTTAGCGCAGGCCTCTTACCCGAGAGGTCGTGCGTTCGATACCTGGTAAGCGCACAATTTTTCCGGATTTTAAAATTTTGGTTAAAATTTGTGTGCAAAATTACAATGCACCCCGGGGAAGGAAAACACCGTGAGGAAACCTATACACTAACAATACGAATGTGTTGTAGTGTATAAAGGTTGACTGGAAGAGATTGCCTCCGGAAATAAGTCCGCCTTCTGCTAAGCAGAAAAGTCTATATTTATTTTATTTTTAAGAGCACAACTCTCAAGCGGGAGGTGCGGGTTCGAGCCCCGCAGGGAGCACGATATTTATAACTTTAGAATTTGTGCTGAAATGGCTTCTGACACTACGGTGAAGGAAAACATCGTGACCCACTTCGAAGCCGGTTGGTCGCCGTGGAAGTGCATGACAAAAAATCCTCACATCATGTAAATAAGAGAGCCTGAACCCAGCAGTGGGGCGACTAAAATGGCTGCAAAGAAGAAAGAAGATGACGATCGGATCGACTCGTGACATCCTCACAGTGCGCACGCGGATGCGGCGCAGGCTGGGTAGCGAGAGTTGGGCGGGCGGTGGGCGGGCGGGAAATCGCTCGACGACATCAAAGTTGCTCCCCGTCCCCGCCCTCAGCCGTCGCCCAGTCGCATTCATGAGCTTTCAAATGTGCATTTACAGTTTAATTCGCTCGCAAAACACTCAACCGCCCGTGGTCTTCAATAAAGTATCACGTTGACGGGCGTTTTACGTCTCGCGTGATGCGGGGCGACACCGATGTGAGGCGTGAGTAAAACAGAATAGCCTCGTAAGCCGACTTCGCCGTTCGGAAGCAGTTCGGTTGACAAAGGTCGTTTGTCCTGAAAAGCTTCAAAAACTTCAAATTTGCATCATGTTGTTGCTTTCCCAAACTATTACCCGTGGAACAGTAATAGAATTGGGATGGAGGGATTTCATCATGCAGCAACTTTGAACACTCTCCGATACAGGCAGATGCATTGGATCTTTGTGCAACATGCACAAGGATCCAAAGTATCTGAAGAGTTGCAGGCTATCTAACGTTAAGGAGGCGAACAGCGCGACGCTGAATTGATTCTAAGGAGCCAAACAGACGCTTTGCGGATTCATCCCACAGATGTGAACAGTAAGTTCTATACGCACGAGCGAATTTGCGCTTTACAGAACAGCAGTTTTTTTCTTCGACGTGAAGTACTGACGCACCTTGTTGAGAATACCCAGCTTCTTAGAGACTACAGTAGCCTTTTCCTCGATGTGGCGTGCAAAGTTGAGCGCTCACGTGTTAATTAGACAACGAGGACCCTAATGCGTCACAATATTCTTCCTAGTGGTCTAGGAGGTAGTGAAAAAAAATAACGTGATTTTGTCATGAAAATGATTAGGTACGCTTGTCGTGTCGTGTTCCTTATTTTTTTGGCATCAAGAATTTGCAGGTCTGGCAACTGTGTGTGTGTTCCATACCACCTACAACCTGGGGACCTTCAAAAGCGTGTTAATAAAATGGACAACGACCTTTTCATGCGTCTTTTAGCTGGCATGGCGCCTCTCTGAGCGTGGTTTCGTGAGAAGTGGTGTTATTGGCTGTGTCCGATCTTCTTTTGAAGTTTTGGGTACAGCCACACATGATGGTTGTCAATAAAAAAAACTCAGAGGCTTTGCGTTCAAAAATGGCAACACTGTAAAAAGTTTAAAAAATCCTTCCTCAAACACTGTTAGTTGGATCCGAAAAGTGTCATAAAGTAAAATTAATACCTTGATACATCTAAATGTTGGTAGATAATGGTAAAAATTTGCCAGACGAAAATGTTTGAACTTCAGAATGCCAGACGCCTTTGAAAAAAGGTGAAAAGTGTCGCTTTTTTAAAATTGAACGGTCCATTTTCAAAGTCGTTTGGGAGTATGAAGTTTGAACATTTTCTTCTGGCAAATTTTTACTATTATCTATGTATAAAGGTCTTCATTTTACATTTGGACACTTTTCGGATCTAACTAACAGTTTTTGGGATAGGAATTTTTAAAGTGTTGCCCTTTCTGAACTCAACGGCTCCCAGTTACCAGACCGACATTTTCTTGATACCGTAAAAATGAGGAACACGGCCAGCGTAATCATTTGCATAACAAATCACGTTATTTTTCTTTCATTACCTCCCAGTCCGTTGGTGTCGGTCTGGGCGGGGTGCGGGCTGTGGCGGGGAGGGGTGATTAAACGCGGGCGGTGCCGCGGACATAAGCTTGTAATAAAAAAATGAGCATGTTTAAAATTATAAGATCTTAATGACATTTACTCACGAGTCACCCAGCTGCTTTGTAAACCCACCTGAAAAAAATTTAAAACGTTTAAACTGATATATTTGTAAGTAAGTAATGCAGATAGAGAAAATCTGTAAGGATAATCAATCATATTTCAGCAGTACGTACAAATGTAGTAAATTTAACGTAAAGAAGTAAGTAAAGTAATTTAATGTAAGTTAGTAAACGTAATGTATACTGTTGATTGATTAGACATAATAAAATTCTTAAAGGCACTGACTGACTCATTCATTCATTCATTCACTGACAGACGCATAGACTAAACCGGTGGCTCTAGCTAGACTTTAGAAGCATGAAATTTTGCAAAAGAGCTCCTCAAGGTAGATTTATTTATCTATGACGTAGGTGAGCACTAAGGATTTTTTAATTATGTACCGCGGGCGAAAGATACTAGTCAAAAGAAATTTCAACGCGCAAGGGCTTCCTCAAGTGACATCAATGCTAGGGTTTCTTCCTTGGTGTGGGACGGAGCGGGGTTCGGGATGTGGAGTTGTCGGGCAGGGTGAGGGCGGCGGAAGTTAGGGGGTGGCGTCGGGGGTGGCGTGGAGGGGTGATTGACCCCGTGCAAAAAGCTTGTCTACTTAATAAAATTGTAAGAAATATTTATTAATTTATTCACTGACAGAAAAAGCAAAGCCTGAATCGATGGGTCTAGAAGTATGACATTAGCGCCTAAACGTAACGTAGGTCAGCACTAAGAAAGGATTATTGAAAATATTTACCGCGGGCGAAAGAAAACACCGAAAAGAGACATCAATTCCCGAGAGTTTCCTCAAGAGACATCAACGCTAGGGTTTAATCCGTGGTGTGGGTCGGGGCGGGCGTCAGCGCAAAAAGCTATTCTACTATGATTGATTCTTTCACTGACAGACAACGCACAGCCTAAACAGGGTCTAGGTGACCGCTTGACCGTTGACGCTGGTCGTGGTTCGGATTCCACGTTAAACTGTAGGTCCCTTCCCTCTCCTTACATGGCGGTACGGTTAAACCCGCCCGGGTTGGTACCACCGCACTGAATGAATGTCGGTCGAAGCAGCAGCTGCTAGAAAAACAAAGTTCGTGTTTTCCGTCCAGTTCAGTGTAGCCGGTTGGAATTGAGGGAAGCGCTGATAGGGCACCTACCTACATAATTCACCCTCTTTAAGTTGATATCACTGGTACCAGAAGGGTAAGAAGTTCGCCTTCTAGCAAGTTCTACTAAATTTGTGTATAGAAAGTGCAGATATAAATAATATAAAATATCAACAGTTATACAACGGAAATCAGGAAAATTTATAACTTATTTTGGCGTGTCTTATTTTTCAGCGTTATCTCCCGTTATCTAGCAAATGTTTTCTTGTTTAAAATATAATATCATGAATGAGATAGCAGAAGAATAAATTCTCAGTAGATAATGTTCTCGTTGGTGTGACATACCTACTGGCCTTGGAAGATTTAATAGGTACGGTCTGGTGGCCATAGATAAGGTGTACAAGGGCACACTGCGCTGCCAGCATGGTCTGCAGTGTGTTGGCCAACAGCGTCCCGTGACTCTGGTAACTCTCCACCATGGCAGCCACAGTCGGCTCCTCGCACGACCACGATGTACTTGCCTTGTAAGACGTCGTGTGTGCGATCAGGCGGCCACTACTGAGGGCTGATCAGGGCACACTGCGCTGCGAGCAAGGTCTGCAGTGTGTTGGCGAGCAGCGTCCCGTGACTCTGGTAACTCTCCACCATGGCAGCCACGGTCGGCTCCTCGCACGACCACGATGTACTTGCCTTGTAAGACGTCGTGTGTGCGATCAGGCGGCCACTGCTGAGGCGTGATCAGGGCACACTGCGCTGCGAGCAAGGTCTGCAGTGTGTTGGCGAACAGCGTCCCGTGACTCTGGTAACTCTCCACCATGGCAGCCACGGTCGGCGCGTCGCACGACCACGACATCGTTGCGTTTTCAACGAATGATGAACTACTGTAAATTATATCCAATGTTTAAAATTACGATCTGGCCTAGCTGTCGTGGATCTAAGAGCTGACCTTATAGAACTAAGTTTTTACTGATATGTAGTTGCTCCGTACGTGTCCCCGGAACATATGTACGTACGTAGGTATAGTCAAAGATCGTATCAAATTATGTACATAGGGCGATGAAGGTAGATACCTATTTGCACCAATAAAACCTATATATATAATATATAATGTCTATAGTGATGCGACCCTTGCACATAGTGGTATAATTTTGATGTATTTATATAAGAGGTGGCGTTGCAAAACTCTCACTGCCAAGCTTCTTGTCGGTTCTTCACCACGCGGTAACGTGACAAATTGTATAGTATTCAAGTTAACAAAAATGCTTACTAAATAATATTTCTCCAAAAGGGAGAAAGTGTCGAAAGTACAGCTGGTATGGCCCTGGCTAAGGGCATTGGCAAAATCATGAAAAAATTAAATGTTCATAATGCGAAGCTAATAACTTGCTCGACTATGTTCAGACAACTTGTATGTCCGTTTGTCTGTTTGTATGTCTGCCTGTCTGTCTCCCTGTCTGCCCGCACAACTCCTCCTATCTAAACGTTTAGGCCGATCGCGGCCTTATTTTATCATTGAAAATGTTTTTTCAATCGTTCCGGTAGGGCACCATTTTCGCTGAGAGTGTGTTTGCCCCGTGGTATATAGATGTTTAGAGCTACGAGGATGTATGAGGGCTCAAAAGACGCAGAATTTTAAGAGCTTTCAGATGGTGAGGATTTTAGTCATACACTTCACAGGTGACCAGCCGGCTTGGAAGTGGGTTTCCTCACGATGTTTTCCTTCACCGGAGTGTCAGCGGCCATTTAGTACAAATTCTAAAGT
>WYDE02041063.1:1091-18580 GCA_009867175.2 Adela reaumurella | reverse complement strand
CTCACCGGAAGACCATTCCATATTTTCGCCGTACGACATAGGAACGATTTCGAAAAACGATGCGTTCTCAGAAGTTTAGTGTCAACAACATATGGATGTTGCGAACGAGTCCGGCGCGTGTGGCGGATATGAATCGGGGCAGGAGGGATGAGAGAAGCCAGTTCATCGGAGCATCGACGACCTATAAAACAGCATCCATGGACTTACCTACGACAACACCCTGTTGAGGAATGACCTAGGGGCGAAGTTAGACATGTATGGAGTGGAAAGCTATCTGATACGGGCCCTGAAATATCTTCATTCAGATAGCAGCACCTATGTTAGAATTAATGGCACACTGTCGGGCTGCTTCACGATCTAACGAGGTGTGAAGCAAGGATGTGTAATGTCACCATGGTTGTTTAATCTATATATACAATTTGTTTGTTCATCCTGAAAAAGAATGACCGGATTAAGTATGGGTGGTGTTTTGGTAATATGCCTGCTGTATGCTCATGGATTTCTTCTCACTAGTTCTACTGAGCAGTTCTATCATAGGGAATTTGTTTTGTCATTAGTTCTCCCAGATTATTATTCCCAGTAGTTAAGTAGTAGTATTAGATACAGTTATTCCCAGTAGTTCTATTTAAAAAAAAATAGAACCTGGGAATAACTATCTCGAAGTTCCCGCTTGTTCTATGGATGTCAAAGCAGATAGGAGGCAGAAATTATAAATATAATTATAAAGATTTGCGTCTAAGACCGCCGTCTCTACTATATATAATTAGAAACATGTTGGTGGAACAAACATGGTACATTCCGTTGAATTAGGATTTTTTAATTTTGTCAAACATTAAACATAATGAAATGCAATTCTGTTCGCTTCATCTGTCGAGGCCACGGACTAGGTACCCTATGGACCCGCCCGGCACGCGCCGCTCAATGTATGGGAACCGGGCTTGCCAAAAATTTGCTAAGAACGCGGAACATAGAAGTATTAAAATACTTACCTATATAAGGATATGCCATCTTTAGTCACTCCTGACGTTTTTGTATTGTTTGGGCACGTGAAAACGGCACAAATCGTCATCCTGCAGGAGATTTTGCCGGGGTTGCGCGCTCGAGCGAGAGCGAGTGATAGCCGTATTTGAACTACCTCGCGTTGACTGACTAGTACGGGAAGCGTTCCTGTGTCGGGTCCTTAGGGTAAATACGTGAGTGAGACCTGCGATCCCCAAACCTAAATTATTATTAAATTATGCGCGAAGCAATATTGTTCAGAATTGCTTGCTCAAATGCTGTGGTGAAAAGGTTTAATTTTTTTTATAAATTAAATAATGTATTGCCTTTTTGGGCATTGTGTTCAAGCTAAGCACTAGAACTCTTTATTGTTTATCTTCTAGTGAACTTACTGGATATTGGTGTCATGGAGCAAGTAGAACATGATCTCGTTGAAAGATTTTAAACCTGATTACTTATAATATCCATTTCGTCCATGGAAAGGTAATTATTTACTTATATTATAATGATAATCCTTCATACGGGTGCTGTTTGTGGAGACTGGCCTGCTTCAATTGGCAACTCGTTGAGCATATGAGTAGCTTATAGGAAAACACACTTTCACACTTGTTTCACAATTATTACATCTGTCATGAGGTCTACAGTGTGCTGCCTATCAAAGATGAGAAAATGAATAATGAGAGAATAATGATAAAGTGTACATGTGTAGGCAGTGAAAATTTGTAGAAATAGATGAAGTGGTCGCTGAAAAAATTATTGGCAAAGTTTCTTGCTAGTTCTTTTTCCAAGTGAAAATATTTTCTCTTTTGCAGCCATTTTATTCGCCCCACTGCTGGATACAGACCTCTCACATTTACATAGGGGATTTTAGTCATACACTTCCACGGTGGCCACCCGGGTGGAAATGGGTTTCCTCACGATGTTTTTCTGCACCGGAGTGTCAGCGGCCATTTAGCACAAATTCTAAAGTTATAAATATTGTGCTCCCAGTGGGTATCGAATCAGCACCTCCCGCTTGAGAGGCGAGCTCTTGCCCGCTCGGCCAATCTGACACACCTTGCTTGCTTCTCTGTCGAACCATGGTTCATATTCAATGGTAGAGTAACACACTTGGTAAAATTTTAATAGGTACGACTTCGAAAGTATGAGTACAAAAACCTTATCACTAAGGTAGGTAGGTCACGTTCGCTCTTGAAGATGGGTGTTAAATAATAAAATATAAGAACGTAACTTGCTAGAACCATTTTGTATTTTATCAATATGGTGTTGAAGACGAATATCAAATGGATTTTGGACAGTTCTTCGTAAAAAGTTCACACATACAGTTGACCATGGCTCCGTTAGCTCCATTAGTTCCTAAGTCATTGTCCATATGTACTTGAATGTAGACAATAATATTTGCAAGAGCCGTGTATGTAGTTAAAACGAATATATTATTGTTATCAATTGCGTAAATTTTGTCATTCTTCTGCGAGCATTACCCACTGACCTGACCCGACTGACACGATGAAATTGGATAGAAGAAATTAAGTAGTTTACATAAAATTAGTTTAAGTAGGTACTGACATACCTAGGAACCTAATATTTTTTCGTCTTGTTATTTCTTGGTCTGTTATCTCGGCTTGTACATACATATATCACTCACGCTAAATCCCGACAATCGGGGTAAGCAGAGCAGTCGGTGTTGTACTGCAAGAACTATGGTAAATTACAGCACAACACCGACCACCACATTTCGCAAGGTATGAAGGTTGCGCGCCGTTTCTATCTATATAAACGATGGCATGATCTTAAGAAGTTCTAAATCCAATTATATTAAGGGCCGGTTAAGTCCCGATGTTTTCCATCCCTAGTAACACCTTAAATAATTAATAACACGAATTTAAAGAAGAAGAATAAAAATTCTTTAAATTCAAATTCTCTGTAGGTGATTTAACTGTAATAAGAGATGACGTGTGCCAGTCTGTGATATTCCGATTGAGCTAGAATTTCCAAAATGATGTTCGTATTCTTTCAAAATATTAACTCAATCGGAATGACGCAGTCTGGCATATATCATCTCATATTACAGCGAAGCCACCTACCGAGAATTCGAATTGAAATATTTTTCATTATTCTTCTTGTAATTTGTGTTATTCTTTATTTAAAGTTTTATTTACGCGCCTTCTTGAGATGAAAGAAATCAGGTCTAAACCTATTCTTAAGGTGTCTTGATAAAGTGAGGTTGTTTTCATTTAAATTTCAGCGGCTACGCTGGTAACACGAAGCAGTTCCAAAAAGCATATGAATGAATGAGTATAATAAATAAATACTAATACCAGAATGAGTAAAGAAAGAGTTGTTTGTATGCTTTCCTTCACCAAAACGATGGGAAAGACGGTACAGACTTTGAAAGCTCGGTCGTGTTGTATTGAACCTCCGGACTCATATACGCTAGCCAGTCGGACGCCAAGTCACACCGTCTATGAACCGCTCATGCCAAGTGTATGTAGTACACGATCGTTGGACGTAATTGCCTAAGTTCTGTTCGCTAGTGGAGCATGAATATCTTCCTATGCATGCGTGTATGATAGGGGCATAGAAAATTGCTCTAATTTTAGGTAGATTTCATAGATTTTACCAATTCAGGAGTTCCGAACGTCTAGACTTCGGGAAAATTCCACTATATCTGCACTCAGTACACGAATTAGATTCCGAACATACCCTCCATTAAAAATTGTACATACATATTTGGGAATATAACGACATTTGTGTACAAACTGGACAGCGTATTTCTCAATAAATTGTAAGCAAACTTGGTAAAAAAATGCTTTATGTTAATAATCTAGGTTAATTTCGTAATTGCGAACTACATCGGCTCATTACCGTTAATATGGCGTATAAAGAAATAAAAACTAATAATAAAAAAAGTTATTTCACGACAGAAATTAGCAAGCTATATACAGTCGAAAAGAGCTTCCCCCCTCCCACGCCGCTTCCTACGACCCGCTCGCCCAACATATCGCCCGAATTGAAATCTACCTTTCCGACTGGCTGCTGCCACCTGTGATTTTTTTTCACAGGTATTTTTTTAAAGGAAAGTTGGGTATGGCAGACGAAGCACGAGAGCTGAATAAATGCTGTGGAAATGCGCGCGTTGAGGAGTATGTGGAGTCACAATGAAAGACAGATTAAGAAATTGTGAAGTGCGAGAGCGTTGTCGTCTGAATGAAGATATAGTGACAAGGATTGAGAAAATAATGCTTCTTCGGTGGATCCGTTACGTTGGAAGAATAGATGATTAAAGAAAAAATAAAATAAGACCAACGAAAGAATTTTTTGGAGCGAGTCAACAGTCAGGAAGGGTTGCCCTAGATGCACGTACCTAGAACAGATCGATCAGGTTCTCAAAAAGGGGCAAGTGTTCACTAGGACACAGGCGCAACGCTATGTCAGTTATGCATGTATTTACACATTAATTTTAGCGGGTTGGCTCAACGCGCTAGTCTCTGTCTGGCGCGCAGTGATCGTAGGATCGATACTCTGTACGGGTGTACTTTTCAAAGCCTGTACAGGTTCATACCCGTCACTCCGGTGAAGGAAAACACCGTGAGGAAACCATTCAACTGGGTGGTAGTGTTAACCCGACCGAGTCGGTACCACCTCACTGAATGTAGGATGGTTGAAACGGATATGTAAATAGTATGTCTTTTCTGTCTAGTTCAGTTTACCCGGACTGAAAAAGGGAAGTACCCTGTCATGGCGCCATACTCAGTAAGGATTGAGGGTACTTAGGCTCGCACTACTGTTCACGACATATGACATAAGAGTTGAGAGCCTACCATGATGGGATAACACAAAAAAAATCAATGATTTGTGTGTTGTATGTGTGACACGTGTGGAAAGAAAATCAAAGCTCGGATAGATGGCGCCACCTATAACGTTCACTTGCCGAAATTCTATGATTGGCGGTTGTGCTGTGTCCCAACCCTGTCGTTTTGTTATACAGATTTTTGTTATACAAATATAACATATATCGATCCACCAAATATTCGTAACAGAACCGTAAAAATGCCATAAACCATATTTTAGCCACCTCCACCCTTACGACTCTCCCGGGGAAGCTGCCTCCAGCAGTCGACATCTTATCTGTTCACAGCTCATTAGCCACAGCGACGCAGGGAGTCCGCAAGCGGACCGACGCCATTTGTAACAATACGTACGGGTGATCTCTGCGAGGCATTATAGTCCTTACAACCGGAGACATTTTACTAACGCAAAAAGTAACCGATTCCCACAGTTAAATTGTTGTATATTATGCTTTACTAGTCAAAAAAGTTACAAATATTGTGATTTCAGTGGTGACCGAACCCGCACCATACGCTTGAGAGGCGTGCTTTCATCTGCACACACTACTGTGAAAGAAAACATCGTGAAGAAACCCAACTCCAAGCCGGTTCGTTACCGTAGAAGTGTATTACTAAATCTCATATCATGTAAATGAGAGAGGCATGTACCCAGCATTGGGGCGAATGAAATGGCTGCAAAGCAGGGAAGTAAGTCACGTAAAATACTGTTTTAAAAGTCCCAACCAGCCGCCGCCGTAACTATGTAATAATTTAAAAAAATAAACAAATAGACTTTTTGCGTATCAGAAGGCGGATTTATTGCCGGAGGCAATCTCTTCCAGTCAACCTCACTACATCACATTCGTATTGTTAGTGTATGGGTTCCCACATGGTGTTTTCCTTCACCGACGTTGTAATTTTGCACACAGATATACACTATGTAATGTAATAAAAGAAAAAAATATTTTTATGATCTTTTCCTTGTATTTTTATTTTATTTTATATTCTACTCCTTATTTCAATAAACAAAAATAAAATTAAAATCATGAAATGTGGCCATACACAGTTTTAAGGTCTGTAAAAATTACAGCAAAATTCAGAAATTCCATTGAAACCTTCATAATATTAATATGAAGCATATGCACCGATAACCAGTTCTGTGATCTAGATTATTGTGTATAATTTTACATATTTGGCTCAATTATGTTTACTTACAACAAATTCATTTGACCCTATCGTCACATTCGAATCTTAATGTGCCTTTTTTAGGGTTCCGTAGTCACAAGAAAGAACACTTATAGTTTCGCCATGTCCGTCTGTCTGTCTTTCCGCGGTCTAGCTCAGAGACTCTGGGTACTAAAAAGCTGAATTATTTTAGGGTATCTCTTTTTTTTATTATATCATGTGGTGTATCGTAGGATAGGTCTTTAAATAATTGAGGTTAAGGAAGAATATTTGTCAATTTAGATATCCGTTTGCGGAATATTAAGCTTTAAAGTTATCATTTATGTTAGAGTCAAGTCCCCCAACCGCCGCTGCCCCAAAGTAGCAAAACTATTGATTTTGGATATGTGAAAAAATTCATGGTAGTAGTTTAAACAAACATGCATACATACATATCACTCACGCTGAATCCCGATAACCGGGGTAAGCAGAGCAATTGGTGTTGTGCTGTAAGAACTCCGGTAAATGACAGCACAACCCCGACCACCATATTTCGCAAGGTATTCGGAAAAGATATCACGCATGTAAGGCACGAAGACCCACCTACTGCATGACTTGGTAGAAGTTCCGTGCCAAGGTGAGAGGTGGGGAGCCTGTCGCTCTTTAGCACGGCATCGTATCCTTATAAGAGTACGTGCATATGAAACACCATTTTCAGAAACTTTGAGGTCATTCATTATACTTGTAACAGCAATTAATGCAGAATTTATATAAGAATTGTATTAAAACAGTCAACCTCAGGTAGGCGGATAGGAGCGAAATGAGTCGTCACGAAAGAGCGAGTGAAATATTTGTGAATAATAAACAGCACACACTCACGCGGAAGCTGCTGGCACAACTACGTATAAGCACACTTCTAAATCGGCTGCAGAACTTACCATCGGTCCACATCTAGATACTGCGGATGGCCAGCGTCACTTAGATAGAATGCCCACCGGTGTGAACGAGAAGTAACGACCAGGACCGTCTTGCCTCCCGACAGTCGGACACAAACCGCGTACGTATTAAATGGCTGACATTTACTTGACATTATTGCCACTCTCGCCTCCGGACCCTCTCGGTATTAATCCTGTAGCTTAACTCGCTGCTGTGTCGCTAGATTTACTTACTGCTAGACGCTGAAATCTAGTTAGAGATGCAGTCGCTACTTGCATCATTGTTATCTTTCTACTTATTCTCATAGTTCTGTCTTGAAGCTACTTGAAGTGGGATCTCTTGGAAATCAGCAGCGCAGTCACTGCATGCGCATAAGGTGAAGAGGTTCCAATTCACCACAAAAAAAAAATTAGTTATATGTTTTGATTATTATGTTTTGTATATGAACTGTTATTTTTGGGTTGAATAAAAAGTTTCATTTTAATTTTTTTTACTTACTTATACATCTAAGTTGAAATGGTGAAAAGCTTTAAAAATTAGAGAGTTAAAACTAACATTACAACGGTCGGAGATGTAGTCTCCATCAATTTGCTGGAGAGGTACGGAAATGTCACACCAAGCGTTTCGAAGGCTCATTTCTCATACGAACGTCCACAGTTAGACAAAGATAGTTTATTTGTAAATATTAGTAATTTCACAGAGTAAAACAGTCTAACATGTACTGTCGTCAATTCAAATTCATCTCACATAACCATTAAAATGAAAAGCACCGTAAATATGACATGACCTCCTAGCATCATTCACACCCTTGGTGATATCCCGAGATGGAGCCATCAGTGTCGAATACAACACATTTATAAAACGAACAGCAACAAAATCAGCCGACAAGTGGCAGTAGCCTTACTTGAAAATCGTTTATAAATTAAAAACAAAAACCAAAATCTCCATCATAAGGGCAGTCTCGACGAGAACTTTTTCGTATGCCCCGGGCACACGAAGAAAATTAAAATATAGGTAGGACTTTTTACTACTACAGCGCCGGCCTTTTTACTACTAAAGAATAATCATCAAATCATCTGGACGTCTATATAATAAAGAAATTAAGCACCTTCAGAGCTCTAGATATTCCCAGTATTTCCTATAATCGGGGTAAACACGGTCGTTGTTGTTCTGCGAATTTGAAATATACGTTTCCGCATGACATGGATGATCAATTTCATAAAAGTTCTATCATCATTACAGGTATACAGGTAAATGGCATTATGCTTGAAATGGCGATAGGACGAGTGAAACATTTGCAGGAAAAATATAAAAAGGCACGTGCTTCGAAGATGTTTAGATTTAGGCACCTTATATTGAAATTTCATTGATAGAAATACTGATGTGGGGAAGAAAAAAAAATGACGAGGTCACCCTTATACTCACCGCATGCAAAGATTCATTCTTGTACTTAGTCTAATGGCACAAAGTTCAATTTTAGTTGTAGAGAAAAGAGTATAGGTATGTATTATGAATGAAAAAATAATTTTCCTACAAAATATTAAAGCGTCTCACAACAGATTTGAATTGTGCTTGCACTCAGCGGGTTTACCAATACGAGCAGAAATCTCCCCAACAATACAATGAGTTCTCGGAGCTTCCGTCTCTCAGAGCTTTTCTAATATAAATGCATGTAAGTATAAGTAGCTTTTGAAGCGAAGAGATTCTGAAGCACACTTCTTTCTTAGAGGGTGCATTGTCAACTGAGTGCATGAGGAAATGCATTTTTATTGGCAGATTTTATATTTTTGTTATTGCTATTGCATGCGGGCAGTTATATAAATCCTGAAAGAAAGAGACAAAAAAGATATCCAATGAAATCATTCGGGCCTGCCTTGCGAATGTAAACTTTGTAGAATATAAAATGTATAGATTTTTTTTTGTTGACGCTTGTTGATCCTGCTCTTGAATATCCCGAGGGAACTGAAAAGTAGGTAGAATACACAGAGATGAATTCAAATTGACGACGGCAAATTTTAAACTGTTTTTCTCTGTAAAATGACTTAAATGACTAATATTTACAAATAAACAATCTTTGTCTTTGTCTAATTGTGGAAGTTCGTAAGATTTCAGATAAGCGTATAATATATACAAACATATCTATATATACATAATATACATATACATTTGAATTGACACTGTTTACAGGATTAAGAAAGAAAGAAAGGAGGATTTTATTTTTAGTAATATTTCATTTAAATATGTTTTCATGTAATTTTAAATATCTAACTATGCAACTTATGAAAACCCATCATTAGCTATTTTTTTTCTAGTATTTTTAGTTTGTAAAACTTAAAATTACACGCAAATGTAATTTTCTCATAAATACATATTAATAATATGTATGTATAAACTTCTTATTTGTTAATATTTTCGGTTCACGCGGTATAAGAGAGCGACTTACTCTTGTCGACGTTTCGTCTCCATTCCGGAGACATTCTCAGTAGGCGGACTGCGACGACCTGCAGGACACCTCCCTACCAGCGTACAGTCAAATGATATTGGTCGTGAGTGATACGTATGTATGTATGTATTATTCAATGGTCCAATTTCATCAACTTAAGGGCGAACTTGTATTAAAAGAGTCACCCTCATGTAGGTAGATAGGAGCGAAATGAGGCGACGCGACGGATGGAGTAAATTATGTAAGCATAATAAACACAAACCCACACAGAAGCTGCTGGCACATTGACAGTTGAAATCTGACTGGACGACGTGTCGGATGTCCTCCAGGTTGTCGCAGTACGCGTAGTCATGAGAATTTCTCCAGATTGAAGACGAAACGTCGACGAAAGAGTCACTCTCTTATACCGCGTCAACCGAAAACATTAACATAGTAACAGCGGTAAAAGTCTGAACAAGGTTATAGACTATTTAATAAGAATAGTTCAAAAAATTCTTATCGTAATCTCCTTGAAAATCTCTTTTTCTGCCAGAGGTAGGTATAAATCTCCTTACCCAAAAAGCATTATGTTGAAAGGTTTTATATTTTTATACTTGGATATTATTTACGTTTATCTTCATTGAAAGCATTAGCAGTATTATTTTGCGCAGGCGAATGCCGAGCCAGCAAAAGACTTTCAGTTCTTATGAATTATTAGAATTTTCTTTTCAGGTAAGTGTAAGACATATTTCAAAGACGTTGCGCTGAATGTGGACCAGAATAAATAGCTTTTTAGAGGCAGAAAGACTCGGCTTAGCAATTAGCGTCTCGAGCGAGTAACTCTCAAACTTCTCTTCCCAATCAAGTTAGCCATTCAGCTCTGGCTCACGAAATTCGTATAGATAATGACGCGACTCGATTCCACATCCCCGGCGACAAATCACGGCTCTAGCGAACGAATAAAAAAAGTGAATTATAAAATACAGGCGCGCAGAGACCGCGCGACCGTACCAATTATTTTGTTTCGAGTGCCATCAACATGGTTCGTTCTTTTAAATTTTCATACATTAAGCGAATGTTGAGAATGCGTAATAAGGAGCTAAAATGTACCGAGTCGGGTCACAGAAAGCATTCATTAAAACGCGAGGGGAGACAGAAAGCGTGTTTTGGCCGAGAGTTAGAGTGGCTGGAGGGTAACCCCGTCCCCGGCCCCTCGCAACGGCCTTCTCAGCCGCCCTGCTCAGGACGAGCCGTCCTATTATGCTTGACCTATTCTGGTTAAGGCAATAAAAGTGATTGAAGATACTCATTCGGTGTGTTGTCTGCGACTCCCTTTTACTTATTCGGACTTGTTGATGATCCGATTTACTTTTGAGTGTTATCTGACTAATTCTTATATTATGTTTGTTTCCACTTTATATTTTAAAATAAATGTTTTATAATAAATAGAATATTAGAATTGGAATTGGGTAACTTTTTAGATGTTATATTTGAAGCTTAGTATATTTAATACCTAGCGAGTGAAAAAGCGTCGGCATGGGTGTTTACGAGAATAAACATTGGTTTCATTTAATGTAAAAAAAAAATTAGGACTTCAGCACTAATGTGTGCCGTGAATTTGATGAAACATCTTTGAGGTCAGACTGCGAAAATTATGTACTTTGGATCAGAAAATACCCTCCATTTTACAAAAAGTTGATTTTACGTCTGTCGCTCTATCGCAACGAAACAGCTGAACGGATTATGATTACATTTGGTAAAGAGGTAGAATGTACATTAAAGGATCTACAGGATATATACTTTTGCTTTAACGTGCAGGCGTAACCCGATATCAAAATGTTTATAAGATTCCTTTCACGCGGGAACGGGCAAACAGATCTACGTGAATTTTTGCATATATAAAGTATAATTGCGGGAGATGGCAATAAAATACTTTTTTGCGCATTGTCAGGAAAGTGTTGACGTGAAATTAGATTATACTTTCATTTCAATATAAAAAGGCGTTCTCCGTAAATCCTCAACACTTCGACTCCGTTTGATCGCGAATCCAATTCGCTTCCTTTCTGCAGGCAGCGCTCCCCTGAATACGTACGACCGAACAAACGCACACTAAATAGAAACAAAATAGAGCACGTGTTTTTGTTATGCCCGCGACTCCGTCTGCCTACAAAACATGCGCGCCGTATGAATGATGGCCGTCTCAGCGAAGTGTGCTCGAGAAAACATCTTTCCGGTCTCACGGTTTGTAAAAGCGACCGAATGAAAGACGCAACTGTGAGCGAACTTGACTCTTGGGTGATGGAGAGACGGTTTATATTTGAAAGGCGAGATTTATCTAGGACGGTCGAGTTCAGAGCGACTCGTTTCAATAGTGTCGACGAACAAAATAAGCTAGTGGCGCGGGGACCGGGGACCTGGATAGGCAGTGTCAAGAGGGTGCGGGATTAAACTTGTTGTCGAGTTGCCCGCAATTTTAATTGTATTGGAGACAACTAGACGTCTCACTCGAAAAGGTCCTCCCCCGGTTCCAGCCTTCCACTTTCAAATATGTGTGGATAATTTATCGTTCTCGTTTGGATAAATTAATGACGTAAACGGGCCACATTTTAGTCTCGAGGTATTACGAAAAGGAGTGTAATGTCAAAGGAAAATGCGTACCCTAAATATTTAACGTGCGGCGAGCTTGGAAACAAACGCGTAGTTTCGACCGCAACAAAGGATTATAATCTCTCAGTCGACAGAAACCCACATGTAAAAAGTATTTTCCAAATGTGCGCTCGAGCTCGAACCACTACATTGAGAACGTACGGACGATTTGGAGCCTTGTATCAGTATGCGTTTCACTACGTGCATGAATTTCTCGTACATATTACCACAATTAGGACCAACACACTGATATAACTGAGGGTTTGCGGCTAAGAGCGTGTGTTGGTTAGTGCCCGGAGAATGCCTGCCTATACGCACATTGCATTCACGCTAAGCGGTTATTGACGGCACTCTAACACTAACACACATATCCACATTCAACATATATGCGGTAAGCTGTGTTCTTATTCGGAAGAACGTAGATTTAAGTGTACGTGTGTGTGTGTGTGGCTGAAATATATGTACATCTAGTTAGCAGCGAGTGGAGAGAGTTTATTTGTCTCGTACTTCTGCTACGCACGGCACCGCCCCGACTGGAGAACTTCTACACTTTTATTATGAGACTGTCGACTATAAACAGCACTAAATATAGATATGCGCAGATGGAATTTATTTTTAGTAATTGGTCCAGTGAAATGTAAAAGTTTTATTAGGAATTAAACAGTTTTCAATTCATCTCTACAGAACCAGTGAACGGTTCTGAATAGTAAATTATTTGGAGTTTATTTATTCAATTAAGGGGTACGTCTGTAGCTCAAACTGCATAATTTCGTTCTGTAAATTATTAATTTTTGATAAATATATAAAACATTTCCATACATTTTATGGTTACGATTTTTTTTAAATGCATGAAAAAATATATATGTTTAAACGATTTTTCTACACATCGACTTAGTAACAATTGCGATGCTGATTATTCCCCTACGAAGGCGAACATCAAATTAATTATAACCCACACAACATTTTTGGTGAAATAATTTCAATCATATACAACTAGCCACCAGCACTTTCCATAATAAACATGACTTTCATTCACGTCCTTTTCAAACAAATTCTACTCACGCTTCGGGTTTAGCACAAACAGACATCACCTAGATCCGTCGTATTTAGTTAGCTCTTTTTTCACCCGCACGCCGCACGTCAGAAAGGCGTTCCCACTCAGCTAAGCTAACAGCTTACACACGAGAGGTCTGCCTCAGATCGGCGCACTTTCCTCGGAGTCCATTGTGAGGACTGTAGGAGCCACCGGCCGGCGACGTGGCCGCGACCACCCGATTTATGTTCCGTCGCCCCCGAGACACATTCCTCGCATGATTTATTTTGTCTTTCATAGTATCTGCCGCAGAGGGTGAGCGCGATTAATCCCCTTTAGGGATCTCTCCCGGAGTCAGCACGGATTTTTACTACCCCACTCCGGGTTGATTGTCGATGAAATTGATAGGTATCTCATCAGTTGTGGTTTTTCCCTTGCTTATGTCGGCTCGCGCTTGTTTGTCTTCCACATTCCGAATATCATATTCAGCGAACGCAGCGAATATTTTTTTTTTACGTTTTCGACCGGATTTTCTTACCGCACCATAAAAATACCGGTCCCTCGATTGATTCGAGAAATATCAGAATTTTAATATCGAGCGGAAGGTGCCTATAACGTTTTTATGGATCGCACAACATAAAAAGTGGATGTCGCGTCGTAAGTGCGGTGAGTGATGGGGGAGTGAGGTTCGGCGGAGGGGCGAGAGGGGGAGGGTGAGTCAGCTCCGACGTCACTTCCGGCCAGCTGACGTGTCGCAATATGGGCGACTTCCGTTACTATATGTACGAAGACCGAGACAATGTCGTCAATTTGAATGCGGCCATTGTTTGCAGCATCGAGATTACTTTCACGTATCTTACGTGTTACATTATCATTAAGTGTCATAACGCATATATATTCTTGACACCAATTCAGCAACCGTGTCATAAATTTAGGTCATAAATGAGGAAAACACAAACATAGCACATTAATATAGAAGGATTATTATGACTTATATAGGCTTCCATTCAGACAACAGAAGTATGACATAAGAGATGTGATATTTTCATGACAATTTCAATAAAAATAAAAACAGTCAAGGGAATACTCACATGCCAAAAGTACCGTCATCTATAGGCATATCTAAATTATATTTAGAATACACATGATTTTGTCCATAATTTTTGGATATGTTTTTAAAGAAATTAGAAAAATTTTCATTTTATTAATAACAAAAAAAAACTTTTTGAAAACTTCCGGCTCTTCTCGCGGCGACTGTATCGGATTGTCCGACGTTTCGAACAGAGCGTCCTGTTCATGGTCACGCAGACATCCGCCAGCCACTAGCCCAGTAAACGTTTCTTCATTTAAAAAGGTCATTTCATTGAAAATGCAACTATAAATAAAAAATACGTATATACTATACAAAATTTAGAATGTATTTGTTAATATTTTTCCACATTTATTTTCCAAAAAACAAAAGTATCAACATTATATATCTATGTTATATATATTTTAAAAGCCGCATTTCACGCAAATCTTTTAAAAAGTGTCACAGCCTTACTCAAAAATCAATGGCGAATCCTCTACGTGCCTGCACGAGTAGATCGGCGCTTATTTGCTGATTCGGAACGTTGTAAGTGCGATCTTCGTTAGGCGGAGGGCGCTCGAGAACCTCCCGCCCGCCCCACGCTCCACACTTCCGCCCTAGCCGCACCGCCCTCATAGCGTGAATAGAGAAACTGAAAATTGCTATTTCATCCCCTACTAAGACTCACATTGAGTCGAGTTGCGTGTGGTTAGGTATTATAATATAAGTATATAAATATAGGTAATATGTGGTAGGCATTATTGTGTTGCGAATAATTTTGACGAAGATTTTTATTCGGTTTTTCTCTGTAGTGTTGGGGCATTTTGGAGATTTCGACTTTTACTTGTCTATAATGTATGTGTGTCAAATTAGACGAGCGGGCGTGAACAAGTCTTTCAAGATGAGGTCCGCGTTCGGTCCACAGAGACAGCAATATATTCATAACTTTAGAATTAGTGCTTTGTGGCTGAGTGAACAGAAAATTCGGTAAAGGAAAACATCTTTAGAAAACGCACTTGCAAGCCGATCAGTACTTAATCCTCTCATTCTAATAGATAAATAAAAAATCTGTAATTAGCTATGTTTGTGTAAAACTATGCGCCGCCTCCGTGATTCATGTTCGATTATAATTGAGAACGACTCGATGAAATCTCAAACGTATTCTGTAACCGCTGAGGTTCATTATAGCGTGTCAGTTCGCGTCGCGGGCGCTACTAGTATCATAATATAGATGAGAGAGGCATGTGTCTAGCAATGAGACAAATAAAATAGTGCAAAATCAAACAGTATCTACGTGTTTAGTGTTTATAAGCATAGTACTTTGCATCTCTTCCCATGTATCCCGTAAAAGGCGACTAAGATGCCGTGCTAAATCCCGACAGGCTCGCGACCTTTCACCTTCGCACGGTACTTCTACCTATTCATGCTGTAGGTGGATCTTCGTGCCTTACATGCTGCTTGATATCTTGCCCGCGAATACCTTGCGAAATGTGGTGGTCGATGTTGTGCTGTAATTTACCGGAGTTATTACAGCATTCACAGTTCGAGTCATTAATGAACTGGGAGGTGTGAATAAAAATAATTTGATTTTGTTATGAAAATGATTACGCTGGTCGTGTTTATTATTTTTTCGGCATCAAGAATTTGTTGCCGTTGCATTCAGAAATAGCAACCATTCAAAAAGTTTAAAAATTCCTATCTCAAAAAGTGTTTGTTGGATCCGAAAAATGAACAAAATTAAAATTAAATCCTTGATACATAGATAAGGGGAAATATCTCTATCTCTCATTCTCTCTATCTCTCTCACTTTCTATGGATTGATTGTCACAGAAAGGTAAACAAAACACTCGGCAGCGTCAGCGTGGATTGTTGTGCCGACGACGCAATGAACAATCGGTTTCAAACAAGGGCTACAAATGCCGTGCCGGCGTGACATGTGCATTCTTACGCTTGAAAGATCCCCAGTGCTGGAAACACATCCGGATGAAGTGCATTAAACAGTTTCGCAGTGTGGAAGATAAAAGAAATACTGGAGCGCTTATCCCGCACTTTAGGCAGCTCTACAGTAATGGGAATACATTCCCATCCGTGGACCTATGGTGAAACGGTGATGTCGTCGGAATCGTTTCAAACAGCTCCTCCGTTCGTTAGAACAGCCGATAGAATACACTTAGTGAACCAATATCTGTGAGGAGCTGCTATGATCTAAGTGAGTTGACTAGGCAAAGTGAGCTCCCCTTGCTAGAGATGACATCTACTTGACGGCAGGTGTGGGCGTTCGGGTGCGGTTCGGGGTGGGTAGGAGGGGGGCGGCCCGTGTCTTTATGCGCGTGCGCATCACATCCGCCTACTCGAGCACGCGCCGCGCTCGAGTGCAGTGCTTGAGGCGGCCACTCAGAGCTTTCCGGCCCTCGCAGCCGAGCCGAGCGCCCTCGCGGAGCACGCGCCAGCCACGAATTAAAATTACGAGTATATGCTGCAAATTCATGTTTCACGGGGGATCTGAGAGACTGACAATTTAATTCAAATTATTAGAATTATTGTGTTATAACAAAAACTTTAAGGTGTAATGCAAAGGTTGTAATACATAATTTTGTTATTTACGTTGTAGCGCAAAGTGTTGAAATACATAATGAAGTTAAGGCAACACGATTTTACTTTGATAGATAGGTATTATTTTTTAGAACATTTAATAATGAATGTTCTTTCAGCAAAACACCGATTGCTCTGCTTACCCCGATTCTCGGGATTCAGCGTGAGCGATATGACGTATTGTATGTAGGTATGTATTAATAAGTAATCAGGGTTTAGATTTAGAATGAAGCATGTGTTGAATTGGCAACATTATTATGATAGGTTAGGATAAACATACTTTTACGCGTGAAACTGAAAATATTAAGAAAACAAGTAATGGTGTTTTGTTTAAAATTATTCGGCATTTAGTGCTGCGCTACACTTGAATGAAGTTCTACACTTGAATTTGTCAAGAAAATCTCGTTACAATTCGCCCACGAAAATCTTTCAGAAGCCTTTCAGAAGGTACTTTCAGAGCCTGTCTTACAATACTTTCTGTATTTTAAATATTTTGCTAGACAGGAACTTTGAAAAGAAATTATTTACATTTTATGGAAATTAGTAAAACGACTGTGCACAGCCAACCAGCCACAATGCCGGAAGACTATAAAAAAAATTTAATTAATCCTCAAGAAATTTCATTTGTCCTTTCAACGCATCAAAACGCGACTTTCACAATTCAATTTCTCAAAAGACGATCTTTAGATTTCAGCGAAAGCATCCCTCCGTGTCTGTCGCGAATCAAAAACGCGCACGTTGCAAATTTATTCGTCGGAAGAGACGGCGGGGGTGTGCGGGGGTGGAACTGAGAGGGGGTGG
>WYDE02040952.1:0-12512 GCA_009867175.2 Adela reaumurella | reverse complement strand
CATACATACATACATACATACATACATACATACACTCGAAAAACATTACCCTCCTTCTGCAGTCGGGTAAAAATAGAACATTATTACTGAAAACGCAATAGTTTTATACATATTTATCGTCGAAAACACGCAGTATTACTAAAATTGCAAACTTTAATTTCATTAAATTTATGAAATCGATGTATTTTTACTAGTTTGAGAACCGATGTGTTTTACAAGTTTTTAAGTTTTCGGTTAGCGGATTTTGAACTGAACTAGGGCCGTGATTCTGTGTTATAATTTTTTTTTATTGTTCCATTCATTTTGAGAGATGTAGGTAGGTATTTAAAAATTATAAGAATTTTTTTTTCCAGTTGCAAAAGTCGTAGAATAAAAGTTGTTCAGTTTCATGTACAGAAACCCTTTCGGGTGGTAGTACCTATTTACTTAACGCACCGTGTATAGATAGATAAAGGATTCGCTTTGCACGCTTTGAAAGCCAAAAACTTGTAGGTATAGCTTGCATAACGACTCTCTATAAATCTTTTCAATGACTCTATGCGGATGTCTATACCGAAATACCGAAGCTCTAGTTTTTGGTAGATGTGTAATTCAGGAATTTTATTTTTTATTTTATTTAGGCAACCTGGGCAGGTTATTAACACAATACAAAAACGATATAGTCATTTCGTAAATTCTGCGAAAAAAGTGAATTTCAAAGTCACATCGTTGTATTCGAATAACATCGAACACGATGTAATTGTTGTAGAGACAGATAAATTTTATTGAAAATTATTGTGATACAAAGATTTCGCCCGTCATCTGTCATTTCATTACATACATAATAGGCAATAGGTATAGCGAGTTAGTGAAGCAATAGTTTAGACCGCGGTACGTGTGCCCGCAGGTATCTATGTACTCGGTGTTTATTTTTCAATGTTTATTAATAAACAAACATCGTCTGGGGGCTATTTGATCTAACTCCACTCTCATCAATAATGCTCGGCGCGCGATAAGGATCGCGGACCACAGTGTAACACGTCTGTTGGATAGAGTGCTCGCGATCCGCTCTTCGTGCGAGTAGCTAGCAGAAAATAAAAATAAATGATTCATTTATGGATACGCAACAATTTGGCGCCGTCAGAGTGGATTGTTGTGCCGACGACCCCCAAAAGCATTCTATTTAAAACAGGGGCTGCATATGCCATGCCGGCGTGACATGTGCTTTTTACGCTTCTCTTGAAGGATTTCGAGTCATACACTACAAAAAACAGTACAGGATTTGACAACTGCTATTTCAATAATTTTGCTTAATTATTATGTTCAATTTTTATTTTCTGACAATGTTTTTGGATTGTACTATTGTATTTTGACCCTTGTTATTTGTTATGCAAATTCATCTTACTTGTTCCACAACTTCATTTTTTGTAATTTTGTTCTGACTAGGCCTAGTTTTTGTCTTTAACCATGCGTACGTATCGTATGGTCCATGACAAAAACAAGGCCTTTATCAGACCATGAATTGAATTGACATCGTAATTATACATATTATACACATTTCTGCGATCTCCACGATCTCAGTCAACCTTTATACATTTTCTACATATTTTATGCTGAACAATGAACTAAATTACATAGGAACACCATCCGCTACTTACATCCAAGTAAGTGCAACTTCGACTGCACTTTCACGCGCCGACCTGTCTCATCTCTGCAGCCGGAACTTCTTTGCGACAAGACAGTCAGCTGTTCTTCACTGCAGGCGTTATTCCCACTCCACCAAGCAACACAACTAACAAAACAGTCTGTATTACTTTGCCCTCTGACTCTCTGACACCCAACCTACAAAATACTCTAAAGAGCAATGTGGCTTAAATATCCACAATTAAGACGCCACAAAAAGTTACATAATTCTCGGACATTTCTAATGTACCTGTGGATCCTGGAAAATTCAACCTAACATCGCATTCGTGATATCTAGATTATTGGAACACGCATTCCAGTACTCGGAAGAATTCAACGCTCAGCCATGTCATGACATATATGAAAAACTTACACCCGTCATCAAATAATGCCTCACAGAGAAAATTACTGATGCATTGAAGGATCTATTTTTGTTTTCTACTTCTATTCTTCGCATATTTGTCAACCAAAACGGATATAAGCTTCACACTAACAACCAAAATAAACACAAATATGGCTAACTACTATCAGTATTTTCCGTGCTTGGCACCACAACCTAGATTAACAAACACTAAAACTTCGAACATTTTTAAGACAGTGGAGTCTAAAATCGGTGTTGATGTTCTGAAACGTGCGGCACGTTTTTTTGGCATCTGGCATCATTTGGAAGATGCACTGACTGAAGATAGCAACGATACTTAAACTCTCTAAGATTCAACCATTCTTCTCCATCTATGTCAGGTCTGCGAGATCCACCGACAGAAGAAAACGAAATGATACTTAATAGCCTCGAAACTCAATGTATTTGATGCTGTTAAATTATTCCCTAACGGTTCTGCTGGCGGAACCTACGCCCCCAAACTTAAGAAAGGTCTTTCAAATTCTCTAAATAAAGCTGCTGCCGTCTTACTCCTGATTCCTGACAGAGATGACAGAGAGAGCTTTGTAATTTAATGTTATCTGGGAAAGTTAACGAGCTTATGATTTCGTATAATACTGAAATACGTACATACGGCGAAATCGCGAAGGTATAAATGAAATAAAAGAACAAAATATATCACACCACGACACGACGATGCGGAGGCTTGGACGGCTGCAAAGCGGCGGGAGATGTCAATCCTGGACAAACGGATTCCAGCCTGAATTCTAACTGTACACAGCATAACCACATACATTATACTCGAAATTATATAAAATTATATTCCACTCTACTTCACCACCGATATGTAAAGATAGATTTCTGTGTATTTGGACATAGATTAGTACGCAGGTGAAATGTTCACCTCTGTATGAGCATGTGTCTATGGGCGGTGAGTGTGAGAGGACGCGTACACCAGCGACTTCCCTACACCGTTATTAAGTAGGCGATACTCATCTTAAGCACAGAGATCGTTTAGCGATACGCTTTATATTAAATTACTCGTTCGTGCGTTGATGTAAGCCGGCCGATTGATAAACTTACTCTATTCTATTACCGAAAACTAAACGGTCGTTGCGCCCGTGGCGACTTCTCCGGCTTCATACTCGCAGTTGTGTAAATACGGGTTACGTTCGATTATCTGCTTTTTTACTAGAAATATAATTACAACATTGCACAATGTTACTATTTTCATGTTGTATTATATTATGCGAACCCACATGAGTGGAAGAACCGAATTTACTGGCGATGATACTCCTTGGACGGATCCAATCATCGGCGAATTCGCCGGCTATTTGTCTGAATATTAAAATTTATTTTTTGGGATCGACCGCACTTTATTGAAATGTCCGGTTTGTTACGACGATATTTCATGTAGTATAGATAATGTGACAACAAATGCTTTTTAATATTTTTGTAGTATGACTTTCAATAATCCATTAGAGAACTATACTTTTTGCGACAATACAACGTCTAACAGCAAACATTTGCACACGTACGCGTACATGTCTCCTCGTGGTCTTTTCATCGAAACAACTATATTCGCAACGAAATGACAATACCTACACATAAAACCAGATCGTCCGGTCGCTCGTATCCCCAGCGTAGAAACTAGAACTTGCGACTGAACTACAACAGCGTATTGTTAATGTAAAGTACGCTTAATAACTCAGTCGCAAGGAGCTGTGCTCTGCTGTCACGCCATGTGGCTTCAATAAGGTGCGACAAAAGCACCGAAGCCAATTAAAACAAAGTCATTCCCACGATGTGTCTTTAAGAAGTAATTAAATCCGTGGAAAGGTGAATCCCGGTCGAAGTACAAGTATAGGACAGTGGTGTCCCCTGCTCCGGACCGCGAGCAGTCAGCACGCAATTGAGTAATTCCGAGTTGTAATGAGGTGGCGTTTCGGTAGGAGCGCAATCTCGGAACAAAATCTACACGAAACTGTACACGCTAACACCCCGCCCCGCTGTACGGAATACCTATGGTCCGAACGCGCTGGGGTAAGGAGCAAAGAAAGTCTCTCATCATCTTTCATCTGTCAGTTCAGTACTAACACAGGTTAGCGTTGCATCAATACGTACATACAGACATATCACTCACGCTGAATCCCGACAATCGGTGTAAGCAAAGCAATCGGTGTTGTGCTGTAAGAACTCAGGTAAATTACAGCACAAGACCGACCACCACATTTCGCAAGTTTTCGGACAAGATATCAAGCAGCATGTAAGACCCACCTCTGCATGAATGGGTAGAAGTACCGTGCCAAGGTGAGAGGTGGCGAGCCTGTCGCCCTTTAGCACGGCATCTTGTCCTTATCCCTTAGTTAGTTTTACGACATGCATGGAAAGAGATGCAGTGGGGTCATTCTTGTAAGTACCGGCCCCACACGGTACTATAGTTTATAAAGGGTTGCATCAACTGTACAATAATTTCGTCAAATCGTAAATTCTGGCCCAGCTAACAAACCGAACCTCCTCTTGACCTCTCTCCTCGAATCTTGACATCTGATCCGTCACCATTTTAAACTGAACTTCCTTCTCCTCCTTTTCTCAACTATATAATTCCATATTTTTTTTAAACCACATAACTGGCTCCCAATGCGTGTTTGAACATACCGTGTCATTTACACATCCACAGCTATACGTTATCAAACCTCATCAGGAAATAACAAGTGGCGTGACGAACACGACACATCGACGAATGCGCTCACGCGAACAAACCATCCACGCCCAGCCGAATAAAACCAAGTAACCGGCGACACGACCAACGGACACGCGTTTTGTCTTATACAAATAAAGCAATAACGAAATAAAGACGTCGACAAGACGTTTCAACACTCCCGAGTGACACTTCTTTTAATTGATCCTTGTCACGCGTCGATAGAATAATCTTCGTGTATTAGCTGGATGGACTTTAATGACGAACGTTGACGTAGTAACTTTTCGATTTCGTTCGAGCGTAAGATGATGGCAACTTTCCTCAGATTCCTAATAAATAATGCCAATATTTTTTTTAAACCAAGTTTAACAAAAATACATACATACATATCACTCACGCTGAATCCCGACAATCGTGGTAAGCAGAGCAATCGGTGTTGTGCTGTACCGGCCCCACACGGTATAAACAAAATATAACAAAAATGTAACAATAAAAACAAGAGGAAAAGTAATTTTTTAATTCCCAGAAAAGCTTTTGACGACAGCTTCGAGAACAGAAAATTGTTTTCGTAAAATAGATCTTAAAATTCAGCCACTATTTATATTTAAATATATATTTAGACTTGAAATCTAGAATAATAAACTCTTTCTTCCTTCCAGACCTAGAATAATTGGGGATAATTATTACGAATGCACGTATGTATTTAGATTTAAAACTCAGTTAAATTAGCTTTTCTTCAAGTAGACCTATAACAAAGAGCGGGTAACAAAGCTCCACAAAACTACGGGTATAATAGAAAGTCCGAAGCTCGCTTAGGGGCAAACAATCTCGGTGTGCTTCCATAACTCTTTTTGTTCACGAAGTGTGTTCAACTTAGGTATGATTTACTCTCGGTGCGTCCTCTCAAAGGTATGCGTGACGTTAGGTCGATACAGTACTAGTCGATGAGTTCTTATAATGCAGGAGCATTTAGATAATACATTTTCCAGTTTTTTTTTCAAGTACTAATAAATCCTATATCTATTGAAAATATGAAACACGTGTAATCTGTGTTTAACCCATTATACATTTAGGAAGCTCTCTTTGAATCACTAGGCCAACTGCTACGCAAGTCTATTAAAGTCAGTTGTTTCTTTTCGAATATAATTCTCATACACACATTCATTCTCTATGTTTTATATTTACTATATAAAGTAAATATATATATATATAATAGTATAGTATAGTATATATATTATACTATATATTTCTCATATATACACACATATTTAAGTTGGCATGATACTTTTCTACACGACCGATGGTTTTGGCAAATCTACGATATGTCATCTTTGCTTTGTCAGTCTTGTCAGTGAAGAAAAACATTTTGTTATTTCCGGAAATCCTTAAAGTACTTGCACTATAAGAAACAGTTCAACAAAATAATGCTGTAATAAAAGTGTACACTCCGAAAAAAAATACCTCCACCAAACCCTGCTTAATTTATGCATTTTATGTTCTGAACATTTAAAAATATTGTCCGTACAGTCACACATCGCTAGGTCTTTCTTCCAATAACCGGCTGCTTTTCGACGACGTCAACCTGTCGACCAATTGACCTATCGACCTCTCGCCGTCCCCTCGTTGTCGAGCCGGCTGTCCAGCTTGGCCACGAGCGAGGATAATTTACTTCTACCACAATACTTCTAATTAAGATCATTCGTGAGTCAAATGAAGCGAGCGCCTTTACTGAACCACTAGTGCAGTGTTCCGATGGTACCTTACTTACTTTACCTAACCAGCCGGGCGGCGTGCCTCACCTCACGGTGGAGCGTGCTAGCACGCTCCACCGTATAAATACCTCAAAACCTTATTCATTTAAACCAACCACTAATTGAAACCTCTCTTGTTCAAATTTTATTTTAAAATCAAGAATTGCAAGGTGGAAAGTTGGTAAACAATATAGTCGGTCTGCTAAATTAACGCAATTTTATTCAACTAATTCCTCCTTGGTGTATCAGATTGGCTGAGCACACCAAGGTGCGGGTTCGATGCCCACAGGGAGCACAATATTTATATCTTTAGAATTTGTGTTAAATGACCGCTGACGCTCCGGTGAAGGAAAACATCGTGAAGAAACCCTCATCCAAGCCACCGTGGAAGTGTATAGTGACCTCTTATATAGTGCTAATGAGAGAGGCCTATACCCAGTAGTGGGGCGAATAAAATGGCTGCAAAAGAAAAAAAGAAGAAGCAACAATCCCTCCGTGATAGAGAAATCTAAAATACCTATTCATAAATTGGAAGCACCGAGTTCGGATACCTGCTGCTATTCTGAATTTTATTGTTATTATGTGGTTATTACAGATCACTTTATTCTTTAGGCAGATATGCATGAAATACAGACTTCATCATTCCTAAATCAATATCATAGTAATATTAAAACTAAACTTAAGTATGTACTTATAAAATAAACCTAAATACTACTACTAAATAATAAAACTATCTACACAAACTAAGTAAACTAATAATAAATTAAATCTAAGTATAAAATAAAATATCCTTCCATAAGGGGGACCGATGGTAAGGTCCCCATTATGGAAGCTGCGTTCCCTCTATATGGCCAGGCTGATGTTTTGCCTGAAGAAACTGTCCGCACGCAGGTCCCCAGACGCCTCGATAAGAAGTTTACCGAGTTGTTTGCCAAATGTTTTGGCGTCTGGGCTCCATACTCCAAAAGTCTCTACGGCGAAGGCGCAAAAGTCAAAGTTATTTTAATCAATTATGAAAACCGCACACGTAGGTAAGAATGTATTTTTATCCAGTCTACGAGTGTAAGGAATTCTTCCACGTGAATAAGTAAGTAGGTACTCGTAGTAAATATCTTCTGCATGAGACTAACTTATGAACTTGAACTCGTTAACTTGGTCGGAGCATTTCGAGGCTCTCCGAATATCTTAAACAGCGTTGGAGTAGACTTGAGGTTATTTATTTTGGACATGAGTGCGCAGTCGTAGATAAGTCTTGAAAATTAACGGATTTCACATTTTAAAATAGACCGTCCTCGAACCCGTGACTTGATACCTGTGTGCGTGTGTTTGTTTGAGGACATGACGACTTCTTAGTAACACCGAAAACCTATGAATAGCTAGGTTTATTAAAATACCTATAAGAAAATCAACATTAATTATTTTAATAAAGCTATTTTTGGGTAGGCAATATCAAAGGTCTTCTTCAAGATTCGCGAGGCTTTATTTTATCCGATGTCATCTAAATGTAAAATAAACGCCCAGTTCTTTATAGCTTCATTTCGAGGCAGTATGGAGCTGAACATACTCGAAGTGCCGCAAAAGCTTATTTTTCATATTAATTCACAATAAAAAAAAGTAGTACTACTAACAATGCATAAAAAGTGGTCGGTTACACTATAGACTAGGAGCTCACGACAAATCTGGCAACGATCAGCTAAATGGCTGAATCAAGTTTTATAGGATAAAGACAATTCCCCGATGTCTATTATGGTTTAAAAAAAAATATCTCTACGCACCATCATGTGAAACGCCTTTGAAATTCTCGTTGCTTAATCCCTTTTAGAATTAATCACTCCATTTTTCAAAGTCGTATTACAGAATGATGCGTTGAGATATTTTTTTAATTTTTTAATCTACTCTTCGATGTGTACCTATATTTCATCTATTGGCTCTTTTCAGCTGCATCAACACATTTTTGACTTATGACCTTTTGAAAATTTTCAGACGCCATAAATAAATAACGCAATCATTAGCGCCGGCAGACCTATATAATTTACATCAGGGAAGTTCTTTATGCTATGAAGGTGGTTTAAACCTTGATTTTAAGCTGATCTTTGCCGAAAGTGTCTTCTCTCTTTCTTCTTTGCAGTCATTTGATTCGCCCCACTGCTGCGTACCAGGCTCTCTCATTTTTCATGATATGAGAGTATTATAGTAATATACTTCCACGTTTACCAACCGACTTGGAATGGGTTTCCTCACGATGTTTTAATTCACTGGAGTGTCAGCGGCCATTTAGCACAAATTCTAAAGTTAAAAAAAATAGTGTTTCCAGTGGGTATCGAACCCGCACCTCCCGATTTTGAGGCGTGCTCTTGCCCACTCGGCCAGTCTGACATCCAACGACGACGACAAACCGACGCCAAAAGTGTCGCGACCTCCTAATCTACTAGATACGTTTATGTTTATGGGTGAAGATGTGAATAACATCCGGTATAGATTATCAAGTAGATGTTGTTTTTTTTACAAGCTTTTTTTTTGCCACTAAACCAAAGGTTAATAACCACTCCACGCCACCCCTCTCTTCTCCCCACTCCCGCCGCCGCCGCAATATCCTTCCCCAGCAAACCCGCGCACGTTGATATATATTTTACTCCTCAACGCGCCCATGTCCACAGCGTTTATTCTGCTTTTGTGCTTTTATTTATAAAAAAAGTTTAAACTAGAATACACCTTTTAACTAACACAACACACAATACAATACAATATCGCGAAGGAAACGCCGAGTAATTCAAATTAAAATAAATAGAAGCTCATTAAGTTACGTACATTATGTGACTTTCTGCTGGTGACATATAAAGCGGACAGGGGGGACACCTCATGGACAATTGTTAGGGCTGCTTCATATATGAGATCTAGAAATTATTTTTGTTTTTATCTTATTGCGTGCTCCAAAAGGGGCAAGTGCGCAGTACCCGTAACCGACGAGCATGTAAGAGGAATATTATGAGTGTGCAAGAAGCGGCAAAGGTGCGTCAGGATCGTGGCACGTGGAGATTCTTTGCCTCTCTTACCACACTGGGAAACAAGCGTGACGGTATTTATGCATATGTGTGTACAATCTTTAGAAAAAATATAACTTTTGAATAACAATAGCATAACATTAGTATACAATGAATAGCAATAGTATACAATTACAATAGTAGCCAATAGTAACTTAATGAAAACATTGTAGTCGCTTTTTTATACATACATTCGTTAGGTCACCTAATGGGCAAAATTTTTCTCCCGTCTCTCAAAATTTCGAATATTTCTCAAAAAGTAAGCTAAAATTAGTGTTCTATCTTAATTTTATTAAAATCCTAATAAATAAGGATTCATTTTATTTAATAATACGTATGAAATTCTAACATTTCTAGAATGTACTTTATTCAACTGTTTGTACACAAATTTTAAAACTTACTCATTTATCATTTTATGCACGTTCAGAACCAAAAAGCCGACAAGAAACTTTTTTTTTATACATACAACCAGCATGGGTGGCTGTGCCCAAATCTTCAAAAGAAGATCGGAGAGAGCCAATAACACCACTCCTCACGAAACTGCACTCAGAAAGGCGCCTTGCCAGCTAAAAGGCGGACGAATAATATCGTTGTTCAATTTATTAACACGCCTTTTGATGATCCCCAGGTTGTAGGTTGTAGGGAAGATCCTCACTTCGATTTAAAAAACGATGCGTTCTCAGAAGTTGGGTGTCAACAATATATGGATGTTCCGAGCGAGTCCGGCGCGTGTGGCGGATATGCCTGCGATGGTTTTGTGTTACGTTTTTTGTACAATATATTTGAGACCTAACGTAATAAAGTTAATGACCTTTTAATTTTTGATCACACCATGAGTGACACAATATACACCGCCATTCCTATTTTGATAGGATTGTGGCCCTATTTGGTAAAGTACCTTCGTTCTAAGATGTCTGATTTAACGTTTCTGTTTACCTATCTCTTTCATTTCTATTACAGCTAGTATTACACATCCTTAGGCTATGTCCTAAGCAAGACAAGATCCTAAGCAAAATAAAAAAAAAATAATACTTTTCTGCTTATAGGCGGACTTATTGCCGGAGGCAATCTCTTCCAGTCAACTTTATACGCTACACATTCATATTGTTTGAGTATAGGTTTCCTCGCGGTGTTTTCATTCACCGGGGTGCATTGTAATTTTGAAAATTAATTGTAAATTATAACCGAGATTTTAAAATCCGGAAAAATTGTGCGCATAACAGGTATCGAACCCACGACCTGTCGTGTACGAGGCGTGCGTTAGCGCACCAACTAGGCTACTCCGCAACCCAAAACCCAAAATAGAGATAGGAACGTCAAATCCGACCTCTTACAACGGTTGTACTGTACCAATTACCTTGTACAATATTAAACAAGCCAAAATATTGAAACCAACAAATATTGAACATTCCCGGTACCTACCGATTACTTGGTAGTGTAGGTAGCTAGAAGATAATGTTGCTGTTTGCTGGGACTATTGCAAGAAATGCCGATGTTTAGACTGGATGCAAGCAGGCAGACGTCCCTGGTAAGAGTGCGCTCCCCACAGTGGATACGAGGACAGTGCAGTAAGTAAGGAAACTGAATGCTTGCAAAATCCAAGAAATGTTTTAATTATTCGGTTAGTCGCTGAGAGTTGACGCTGATGGCAAGATTCAGTGTCCGTCCCACCCATGATCCGAGGATTTCTTCTGTAATTAAAGCTAATATCCCTCCTGCAGATAATGGAGATGAGCCTAATAAATACTTATGTTTAAATTGTTTTGTATGGAAGCAACAAATAAAAAATATTTACTGTCATGGGTTTCTAGAAGCACGTACCTATGTACGTGCCTCTAGAAACCTTAATAAAACAAAATATAAAAACAAAAAAGTACCCTGTAATGGCATATGGTGCCATGACTGACCAACTCTGTCAGGATTGAGTTGATTTGACTGTTCGACTGTTCACGATGTCTGATATACAGTGCCAGATGATCACTATGCATTAGCTTTCATCAATTTTGTTGTTGTGAATTCCATTATTAGGTCTATCACGAGTTATAGCAACGTAAAATACTATCAACACCGTGCGTTGTTAAAGGAGATTTTGTATATGAAAGCAGTAGTTCTCAACACGCCCGCCAGTGCCGTTGCTCCATTTTACAATATCTCCGTGATCACGGCAGAGTGTTGATCGATACAAACTCATTTTAGACCTGACGAGCGAAGAGCGCACAGATTCACGTGATTGGACGAGCGATGGGAGACCGAAATTGTTTAAGAAATATTCAGGAGAAGTATGTCAAAACTATCAGGGTCGTACCGTTAGAAGGAAGAAGAAAACTATAGCAAAGTAGTTACATCTTTTGGCTAGCGAAGCGAGCAAACAATTTGTGCAAAAAAAGCAAATTATTGCGAAAAAGTAAATTAAAATTATCAAGGCAGCGGCGGCGGTGCCTTTCGGAAAAAGCAAACTACTGTAATGTGTTGACATCATTGAGCGAGCGAAGCGAGGCTGATTTTTTTATATGAAATATGGGGGAGAAGGTAATAATGTAAACAGCGGTGTAAATTTTTAATAACCATTATTTTGATCATTGTCGCGGGGCTAGGTGCCAGCCTACTCCACCTATATGGAAGAGCCGGAACTGCTGATATAAGAGGTTTGAGCCAACTATGATGGATATAAATAACATTAAAAATAACATCGGTTTTTGTCAGAGACAGGTAATAAAATGCAGGTGGGCTGTATCGGAGCCACGGCCCCTTTGGAAATTGGTGAATCTAATGCCGCAAATAATATCTACACTGTCGGATGAAGCCCGAGCTGCTTTGGTGTTGGAGTCACAAACATAAATACCACGTTGTAGTGAAATATTGTAGAATCACTGGGGGGGGGGGGGGGGGGGGGGGGGGGCGGGGGGGGCGGGCGGGCGGGGGGGGGGCTCGGGGGGGGGGGGGCGGGGGCGGGAGGTCCGCGCTCCAGGGTCGGCGGC
>WYDE02040841.1:0-12513 GCA_009867175.2 Adela reaumurella | reverse complement strand
AGCTAAATCGGTTCAGCCGTTCTTGAGTTATAAGTGAAGTAACTAACACGACTTTCTTTTATATATATAGATAAATAGTAACAGTACATTGCAAAATACTTTAAATGATTTCGCCTATCTAATAAGACTAAAACATTTGAATTTAGTTCAAATGAACCTGAGAAAAAAAAACTAATGCAAGACGAATCGGTCTTGTCACTCCACTTTGCCGCATAAAATCCTGAATAACTTGGAAACTAAAGGTCTATTCTAATCTAATTTATGAGAACCTTTTTTATAGTTTATGAGCTTAGGAAGAGTCACCTTCACAACGTGTAATCTTCATAACGTATAGTCGTCAGTACGCATAAAATTAGACGTGGTGCAAGTTGCAGGTCACATAAAATCAAATTAAACCAATTGGCGACTAGACGATCTGCAAGAAGCTCAACATTAAAGTTTTCTTTTACTTAATATAATATGAAAAACGAACTTTCAGTACGCATAAAATGAAGTCACTTGCAGAACGTATAACGTCTGTGTAACAATCCATTTCGTAGTTGTATGTAGTTTTGAGTGCAACTCGCACTCGTGTGAGTCGAGTTGCACTCAAGTTGTGTCGTTCCCGCACCCATACAACTACATATGTAACTATTCATTGTCGTTATACGTTCTGCAAGTGACTTCATATTTCAGATTATAGATTTTTTTTTATTAAGAACGCGAAATATGTCGCCGAGCCACCCAGAAGATAACTAACGACGCCCATGGACATTCGGTCTTTAGCGGGGGTTTCTAATGCCATGCCGGCCTGACAGGGGCCTATTCACTCCCCTTTTGAAGGACTCGAGGCTGTACATGAAGGTAAATATGTGGCCAGGGAGAGCGTTCCAGAGTTTACCGGATTCTAGATTCAGATTCTAGGATTAAGAATGAAATTCAGTTTGCAGTCAATACTGATTGATATTCCAATAGAGATAATGACTATGAGTCTTTTTCGTGAATTGGCCAAATGTAATTGAATTTATTTTGGTAAAATTATACGTAATGGAAGTTAAACGTATTGCAAATTCAAATTTTAAAGCAATATAAAACGAAAACTTTAATTTTGTGGTTGTTAGCAGTACGTATAATCGTCAGATCGTCAATTTAGATTTGATTTTTTAAATTATACGTTCTGACGATTATACGTAATGAACATTAGACGAAATGAGGATGTCCGCCTAAAAATCCCGTGGTGGTAATATTTTGTGGTAGAACTGGGACACCTGTATAATATAATCATTTCCTCCGTCTTCCTCATACTATATGTATGTATTTACAGAATTTTATTACAAGTCTATATGTGTAGGTATGTAATAAATTTCTGTTCCAAAAGCACTGGCTTGTCATTTAAGAAGGTATTGTTAAGAAGGTATTACTTATAATTTCTCCACAAAATGCGAAGCAGTACGTGGGGTGGTGGTATGTGGATGTCAGTCGACTTATTAAGCTCGCTAATACTTTAAAAGGTTCGGCATTTTATCACACACGCGGCGGAGGCAGCGGGGCACGAGCGCGAGGGGGTCGGACCGGGTGTGAGAGGGGTGAAAGCTTCGCAGCTTCCCCGATGTGGAAAGCTTCGGAGATCGACGTCGAGGCGAGTCTCGACGTGTGAACTTTGGAGCATGCTTCATATTGACACATATGGAAATAATTGAATAACATTCCGACTTAAGAGGCTTTCCTGCAGATGCATTTTAGCACATTACCTGAGCCTAAATATCCGTAACCTTAATGATTTTGATTTTTTATTAAGGGGAGCCAAAAGTACAGGTTTCATACTTTTGGCTCCCCGTAATAAAAAATCTATATAATTTACGGTTACGAATATTTAGGCTCAGGTAATGTGCTAAAATGCATCTGCAGGAAAGCACCTTAATCAACAGCACGATTAACACTGTAATTTGTTAACATTTCTTTTTATTTCGTCGTCTTTCGCAATTTCACTCCAGCCGTGATTTGTGCGTCGGAGCCAAAAATAGTGCACGTTCGAGCACTAACTACACCGACCGAACCCAACAGATGCTTGTTGAAACTACTTTTGAAGGCCCCATCGTTAAGGAAACTTAAAAATGTCTCCTCTTAAAATGTTAATATATCTTACTTAGCAGCAGCGCCCTCACGTGAAATCTCCAAGCGACTTTCCTCCGCCACCGCCCCCGTCACACACTTATTAATTATGACTCAGCCGCTCTTGCAGCGTCACGCTAAGTCCTCGTTACGGAGATAATTAACAATTTAGCGGATCACAAGCCGCAATTTTCCAGTTTTCTATCCACATATTTTGAATATTTTCGGAGACGTTAAGTACTCAGGCGCGCTCTTATGTGTATATGAACGCGCATTTAGCGATGCGAAGAGGAAGTGTGAGGGGCGGCGGGGGGAGAGTGGCGAAGTTAGGCCAGGGTTAGACGATGCCGATAAAATGCGTGCGTGAGTGAAGCGGAATACTGACGAAAATTAATATTTTACAATATTATAAACTGACAAAATTACAAACCGTGTTTTACAAGGCATGAACCATGTTTTACAAGTATGGTATACAAATTACAGCCCTGTTATACTATAACAACACCGTATAGCTCCAATACTTGACAACATATGTACAATATTTAAGCATAAAATGCACTCGCATTATATACACGAACTGTTTGCCCGGGGTTCCACCCGCGGTATATCACACATACCCCCGCCTCTCGATCCGCCCCCGCACCCTGCACCGATCCCCGCTGCGCCCGGCTCCGTTCCTTAGGAGGGTATTAGGTATTCTCTTTTTTCGGTATTTTAATTTGCCGGTGGTTTCGCCCGCGGGACATATTTTCAAAATTATTTTCTTAAGGGAATGCCTCATGGCGGCCTCAACTCAGCAAAAAGTATGCCTATTTAATCTAACGCTCTTACAAAAGAGGGCGATAAAGATAGAGAACAGGGTTTGCCTCTTTGTTAATTGTGACAAATCCTGAGAAGATATTCAGGAAATTGTTTTTTATTTGAAGTGTTAGTGAAATATTCTAGGTATCTATAGTATTACATTTGTCAAATTTTGTTTCTAGTGTAGAGATCTTTACTTCACAAGTTTCATGAAATGTGCGAAATTTATAGCTTCATAATTCTTACAGTAAACATATTTTCAGTTTTCTAATTCTATAGGAACATAGTAATTGGTCTTCTAAACCCAAATTGATTTAGATTTTGAATCAATTCCACAAAATGAGAGTGTGAGAAACTAAGGCTTTTTGTATGGAGTGCGAGTGATGAAGCATCCTCTTAAGGCCGTTGGGCCCGTGCAAAGTGTCTTGCAGGACAATGCCAAACTACTAAACTACTGTTGTTATACTTATTTTGTGAAATACTTTTTCTTCGATGCCACGGCAGCTACGGCTATTATCGGAGGCAAAAACTGTTGTAGGTACAATATATTTTTTTTTTTATATTTTTTTTTACTTTTACTTTACTTTACTATTTGGTTAATTTTCCTTTGACGGAAGTAGTAAATTGTTAACGTATAATCAATTTATGCAACAGGTCACTATTCTTGTGCATTGTGTCCTGCAAATTGAATTAAGTTTTTTGCTGAAAGTGTGTCGATATTGTACTGTACTCTCTATCAGATATATGATAGAGAGTACTGCACAATAGCATAGTACAGTGGCATGTCTAATATGCATGTATATGTTATGTATGTTTCATTAGTGCGTTGAATCGTCATACATAGGTATATGTCGGATCAATATAAAAAAAATCATAATAAATAACTGATATCAAAATGGGGTTATGTAGAAATTCATTTCAGCATACATAAACAATTTTAATTGTTTTTAAATTTTTCATGTGATTTAAATTTTTTTATTGTAAGCGAACACACTTGGTTGAAAAAGGTCGTTGAAAATGGTGTAAACGAAATAAATAAAAAAATGCATACATACATACATACATATCAATCACGCTGAATCCCGACAATCGGGGTAAGCAGAGCCATCGGTGTTGTGCTGCAAGAATTCCGGTAAATTATAGCACAACAGCGACCACCACATTTCGCAAGTATTCGGACAAGATATCAAGCATGTAAGGCACGAAGACCCACCTACTGCATGAATGGGTAGAAGTACCGTGCCAAAGTGAGAGGTGGCGAGCCTGTTGCCCTTTAGCACGGCATCTTGTCCTTACCCCTTAGTCGCCTTTTACGACATGCATGGGAAGAGATGCAGTGGGGTCGTTCTTTTAAGGTAAAAAAAAATTATGTAATTATGCCTGCAAGACACTTCGTATCAGGCGAAGCGTCCTTAACTCAGTGCATTATGCCTCAATAAGTAGCTGAGGCCTGAGCGTTAAGTTTAAGCCGGCGCTAGCTCCGCCCGAGAGCTTAAAGTTGCCTAATTAAGCTCTTTACCCACTTTCTGAGCTTGCAGTCCGCATATAGATCAGCTTTCTCGAATGCTCACTCACAAAGCGGGGAACTTTCCTAGAGCGTCGGTAGTTCGGCTTTATTGCATGGCGCATCGAATTAGATGCTGTATTTGGGAGTAATTCTTCTTCTTTTTCTTTTTTTTATGGAAACTGACCTGATGGCTACATCACCTTATGTATTTTTTTTTGTGCCAGTAATGTCAGCCTAATACACCTTGTTGAATTAGGTAGGTGCCATGCTGAACTGGACGGAAAACACGAACTATTTTTCATAGTCGCTTCGACCGACCTTCATTCAGTGCGTTGGTGCCAACCCGGGCGGGTTTAATCCTACCACCATGTAAGGAAACGGAAGGGACATACAGTTTTATTTGGAATCCGAACCACGGCCAGCATCAACGGTCAAGCGGTCACCCATCCAACACTTGACCGCGCCGGGCAGTGCTTAAGAGGCTGCATTTTAAAATTATATCCCATACAAAAATGTCGCAGAACTGCTCTTAGCAGAAACCTGTTTTCTACATCAAAACATATATCTCATTTAGATTTTTTTTCTTTCATTGATTTATAGAACCTAGTAGCAAGGCTTCTATGTTTTTAAAAGTTAGTTTTTACTATTAGGAACCGATGTTTAAGCACTTTTATTTTGATAAATTTTACATAAAAATCATGCCTATTCAGAATTTAATATTTCAATAAATAAAAAAAAATTGATGAAATAATAGAAGCCTAGCTACTGGGTTCTATAAATCAATGAAAGAAAAAAAAATCAAAATGAGATATATGTTTTGATGTAGAAAACAGGTTTCTGCTAAGACCAGTTCTGCAACATTTTTGTATGGGATATAATTTTAAAATGTAGTTTCTTAACTTCGGTAAGCGAATACCGCATGCAGCACCGCTGAGCCACCGACGCTGACAAAAGCTTCTGCAGTTCTTTTCCGCCCGTGTGATTGAACGCGTGACCAACATGCACATTGCACACACATGACGATGCGATGGCGTAATGCAAGACGCAACATACAGTATATGTATAGACGGCGCGTGGCGAGCCGCTGCAGCGCTGGCGAGAGCCTTGGGCGCGAGGAGGTAACAGCGCGCATGGAGAAATATTTACCATACTGCACCTTAGGGTACGTATTAACTTTGAACGTGAGTGTACTCGTGCACATAAAACTGTATAGAACAACGGTAAAGTGACAGTTCACTTCAATAAAAAATGCATAAAAGCAAGCATCGATTGCATAACAACCAAGTAGATTTTTTTTTTATTGAGAGCGCGACATATGGCGCCGAGCTACCCAGAAGGAGACTAACGTCACCCACGACTAACGAATGCGATTCCGGCCTGACAGGAGCTCTTGAAGAACTCGAGACTATACATGGAGGGAAATATGTGGGCAGGGAAAGCGTTCCAGAGTTTACCGCTTCTGTACATGAAAGATCTGCAGGACTGATTGGTACGCATCCGCGGTAGGTCCATCTTGTAGGAATGCAATCCCTGCCCAGTACGCGTAGTGCGGAGGTGGAAAGGGGACGGCGGGATCGCGTTAAACAGCTCCTCCGAGGACTCCACGTGGAAGCGATAGAGCACTCTTAGGGAGCCGACATCCCTACGAAGTTGCAGTGGTGAGAGCGAGGTCTGGCTGAGGGCCCGTGTAGGACGAGGTGAGGCGCAGGTGACGGCGATGTGTCTTGCGTCACCGCAGCTTGTTTACATTCATTATAGAGTTTACTCAACCGCGCATGCGCCGACACCGCGGCAGCCTCCGTCTCAATCTCCGCCGCGCCCCGCCCCCGCCCCGGTGGTATAATCTCTTCCGACGAAACTGACGTAAATGTAACCTGCCAATATATTTACGCTATAATTTTAAAACTATTCGGAGAATTTCATATAAGTAATGAATGAATGACCCAGTTTGTACGGCAGCCACCTTTTTATTGAATTATTCTGGAAAAGCGGATTAATGGGAACCTAATTGCGAGTAGTAGGCGAAAAAGGTTGAAGTAATGCAATTATAAGCCAAATTGTTAGCTTTTTATAATTAAAACGACTTCAAACAAAAAAAAATTCTGTTTCTTGTTTGTGTCGATGTTTCTTAGATTTTTTAAGTACTAAAATTTTCTGCATCGCAAATCTAGCAATATAGACCTCAAATGAGTAGAAATATAAATTTAGAAATTTTTGACGATCACAATACTACCTTAGCCTTAGAGTCGCTGGAAAGTAAAAATTCACAGTTATGAAATAAATTTAACGGTACCTGCAAAAACTTTATGTATTACTTAAATATGTATTATTGTTGTAGTTTTACACAAGTACCTATTATATTTATTCCTACATATTACATGGTTTATTATATTATGATTGTGTTTACCTGCACACCTATGTATTTATGCATAAATTTTGTATCTATTATCTATATAACTACACATGCACTTCATGTATATGTATATATATTATTTGTATTTATTTTATGTACCTATTGTTTAAGTAAATTGTTATGAGTATTGTTTGTATCTATTTTTCGTTTTAATAATTTAGTACTTATAACCTATGTAAATAAGTTATTTTTCTTTTTGTATTTTCTTCATTAGAATAATGTTTTTAATGTTCTTTATTTACCATTCTATTAATTTAATGTTTATTTCTTTTATTATTCCACTTTTTATACTCCTTATTTAATTGTATACCCAACTTTCGGCTCTCACACCCCAGGGTTGGTTATCAAAAAAAGCCTGTACGGGCTTTAGACTCGCCCTTTGTATATAAACTTAGTTACTAAGGATTTATAATACAATAAAGAATAAATTACAAATGCAAAAAAAAGTACAATTTACTATAGATTTTAAAAACAATGAAAATATTATCTTATATTGTACAATTTTCCGAGAACACAAACGTGCGAGCACAGAAGCAGATAAATCAAGTAAAATATTTCGTATTATTTACTTCTTAATATACGAGAATTACAAATATTCATCAATGTTTTTGTTTTTTTTCTATATTCGGACGGCTCGTGCGTGTTAAAAATATATTTTCATTTAAACATCCTCCCTTCCACGCTTGTCATCCGTTAAGCTCATTAATTCAAAGCCAAGGCTGAGCGTCAGTAATGACTTCCGTGACGAACAAAAAATAATCCGCCTTTATCGCCTCATGTTTCAAACTCTCCACAACACTTTTATTTTGAACTCGTAAACAACCAAAAAGATTCACGCATGATAAATGCTCCACAAGATTAAGGTCTCCAACACACTGACGTGCGAAATTCTTGCGAGCCATCCGACCGCTAAAAAGTTAACAACTTTTTGTAAAGGTTTTTAGTTGCAGAACATCTCTTCTGAAATAACTTTCCTTCCAAAACCGACTTTTGTATGAATTCGCCCAGGAAAGCTACCTTTTGCTGTTCGGATATATATCTAAGCCGGTTTAAGTAGACCATCAGCAAAGATAAAACAATTTTTTGTTTATGTATTACACGCTTTTTATTGCAAAATTTCAATATTTTCTGTACCTACAAACTATTGATTTTTTTTACTTCATTTATTTTTGCTTCAGCGAGAACGTTATATAGGAAAGTCTTCGAAATTCGAAAATATAAAATCGATATTTCGTCTACTGTAAGTTTGTATAGAAAATGACAAAATTTTAAAATAAAAGATTAGACCACAAATTGTTTCATATTTTACAGTAGTTTTCAGTTCTTACACTGGACTGGTCCAGTTTTGTTGGGGTACATTTTAAAACAACCATATTTAGTGTAGCTACGCGCCTTAAAAACGAGAGTTCCTTCGCCCTGTGTGAGTACGCCCTAAACGTGATGGCGCGTTATCGATGGGGAGGCTCGCGTCCACTTCGCGATAATCTCAACGAGTTATGCAAGCGAAGAGAGTTCAAGCAGAAGCAGTACGACCGTGAGACCTGCGCCCGCGCCCGGCTTCGAGAGGATTTATTTTTATATCGCATGCCGATCCGCTGCGGACTGCGGCTGGATCCAATGAATTATTGCGTAATTTGTAGTGTTATTGCCCTTTGCAGTTCCAATCCGAGGGATTTTAGCGCGTGGCGTCGCGTCGCTCACTGTCCGTTACGTGTTTAGCGATGTTCGCTTTCACTTCCGAACGGCGGAGCTTGTGAGTGAATTCAACGCTATGGCGAGAGGAAACCCCAGATCTGTAGAGAAACTTATTATTACCTACTTATAATAAAACGAAAACAACGGCGCGTAAATTTATATCTGGGTATGTATGTTCGCGCTAATCTCGAAAAATTCCGTACCGATTTTAAAAATTCTTTCACACTAGGGAAAGGCTGTCTTTTTCGCCTACATAATATGTTATAGGCTATCAACTCACGATACCTTTACAGGAGACGTAGCTGAGAGCGATAAAATTACGAAGATTTTGCTATGTTTGTTTAAAAGCGAATAAACTGCCAAAACTGTAGAAGCGTTTTTTAGTTTGGCAGAATTCGGAAATTATGCAGCTCGGTTTCATCTATCGTTGTTCTGCATCAATCGGTATTGCGAATTCAGGAAACGAGAGTTTCGTGCACCTTCCGTGAAATTCTACACGTCTTGGAACAAGAGTGACTACTTGTGAATCTTTTCGTATTCGCTCGCGATGTTTATAATATTGGTTTTCCTTATTGTGTATTATAGTCGTTTAGGTCCGAGGCAGTTGTAATTAAATACGTCTCTTATGTTTATTAACGTTCGTTAAATTTATAATGGCCTCCAAACACTCTTGGCTGGTGGCGCCACCTCGCGTGTTGCGTGACGAAGAATTTCCTTTATGATTGGGCGGGTCGCGGGTGGCGGCGGCCAGAGCCAACAACTGTCATGGCGCCGCGCGCCGGCCGAGATTTGAATTTTGAATCACAGATTGCGATCAATGATTGCGTCGATTTATTCGAACGCAATTTTTTAAATGCAAAATTCCGTTATTTTAATGATGGAGGGAAGAGAAAGAATGTTTGAAAGTGCAGTGACAGATTCTCAGATAGTAGGTAGGTACTTCAGCCTTGATCGACAAACTGTATGCAAAGCTTTTTATAGAAACATTGATAGAGGCGACACTGGCGATGAAAGATTATATTTGGAGTGATTTGGCGGGATTTTTACAAATACGGGTGCCATTGTTTGATCCGTATTGAAATGTTAGTCAGTTTAGTGGTTTTTAATGCATAAAAAAGTGCTATTTCGTGTGTTAATCATCCGCTATGAAGACTAGTGTTTGGGAATATGGACTACATGGGTGTAGCGTTCCGTTTCGATCGATATTGCAAAAGAGTTTTTGCGGCTAATCTAGGTCTGATTCGGCGCACTGGGCATAGATTCTGAACGCGGCGTGACGATGGGCGATGGCTTTTAATGTATGCAGTTACTTCGTCCCGCCCGGAAAAGTTCATACATAAAAACGCCTCGCCCATCGTCACGCCGCGTTCAGAATCTATGCCCTGCGCGAAATCCTGTATCGTAACAAAGGACAAAAGTTACTCTAAGAATACAATAAAATGCGAAGCACGGGCATTTTATTGTTTCGTTTAGGAAGTGTAGAAGTATTGAATTGGTGAAAGAGTCGGCATAAGGTCTTGGATCCAGACATGAATTAGGCTAAATACACCACATAGTGGTGTTAGCCGAACCTTTAAAAAAAATATAACATTTGGGACGCACAAGCTAGATTTCTGAATAGGAGGCTATGTATTTGAGAGGTATCACCGTAAAAGTCTTTGCAAAAAATGAAAATAAAAGTATTTTGCACATTCGTGGACTTAGAGAACGCCCACGCTAACTGAGTCGGATCATCACAAGTGACGGATGATCTACGAGTATGGGCGACGTTAGACATGGGTGGAGTGGAAAGCCATCTGGATAATACGGGCGCTGAAATCTCTTCATGTCGATAGCAGCACCCGTGTTATAATAAATGGCACAATGTCGGACTGGTTCACGATCTCACGAGGTGTGAAGTATTGACAATGCCAAGTATTAAAAGTCAAAGTAATGTATGTATATTGGTGGTTTCATTTAACTTGCTCAGAGGCCACTCGTTACTACGCTATATTGGAATAATTCGGTTATTGAAAAAGGATGTAATTTGACATCTAATCAGATGTCAACACCGGTCGCTGCATTTGTAAAATGACTATTGATTGACACAAATTGCCACCCCGTTAGAGCGAGAGATAAGTGACGGCAATCTCGGTCAACTCGTACCGACCGAAACTGTTAATGAGCGAGATAACGCGAGCTCTTAGCACCTTTCGATAGGTATGCCGAGGTCGAAGTTCACGGTCGCCACGCTGTCAAGTCGTGTTATTAGGTAATATGACGTTATGTGTCATCTGCGCAGTGCATTAGGTAAGTTAAGTGTAAGGGCTGTCTGTGTCTATTACGTATTGCAAATACAAATCGCTTATATTCTACCGATAAAATGCAGAAATGACGCATTTTGAAGGAACGTCTAACACCAATGAAGCCAATTGTCACGTGTTCAAGGAATAATAAATTCTCATACGCTCTCAGCTTACGTCAAATTTTATGAGAGTATGAAAGTGAAAATCACGAAAACGTCGTAAAACTGTACACACGTAATCTAGATAGTTTTACGCTACTTCGGTAGGTTTTTTTATGAATTTCGTAAACAATTGCATGTTACCTATGCATTACTATACTTTCGTGAGTTGTATGCAAATTTTTTTAACTAAAGTGGTCGAGAGCTAATTTTGTCTAATCCACAAATTAAAAAAAATCCATCGCCGAAATTTATGGAGAGCACGAATTGTTCTAATAACCAATAAAAATAAAAACCAATTTTACTTATAATTTTATTCTAAAGCGTGTACCTATACAATTTACCCAATTTTATTACCGACACATTTAGCTTTAAAGTCCGACATAGATCATTTTGAGCGTGGCTGGGGGCGACACTATCGCGTCATTGCTTAAATAACGTTTAGTTTAGTATTCGTTTGGCATGGCGACCCCAAGCCCACCGCTATCTTGAAATTTCATAGGTAAGTATACCGAGTTCGCCACTGCTACCGGAAGTTGCTATGATGATGCCAAGAATAAGTTTGTCTATGTTTAATCTGGTGATTGCGAATCATAAGCGTCATTCTATGTGCAGCTCAAAAACTTATTACACATTACTATGGACCGGCCTCTTGGCGGACCGACAGTCGACTGCACATAGAACAGCATTAGATAATGTTATAATAGGTGTTGCTAGGAAAGAAGACTCTTTAGTTCCGAAATAATTAATTTCTACTCTCTCGTGTTTTACTGTAACTACACCAGCTGCTTTAATTATGTTACTTTTTCCTTGGAATTATAAAGGCTTTAGCAATTAAAAATATTATCATCGAATGTAAATGAACTGACCATCGAAGAGTTGATATTGTAGACAATTACCCGCACCTTGAGGGATTTAGATCAATTGAAGTAAGTCCAGTATATCTTGTCGAGTTCTATGTTACGAGTATAATTTTATTCCTATTTAACAAGGTAAAAGAGAGAAACAAAAGTAAGTTCACGCAGTGTAATATGTAATGAAGTGACAGAATTAGTGAGTTTGTTTCGTCAGCTCTTCCATAGTCTATAGTTAGTCTCTAGACTAGTCCATTCACATGTTTTTTTTAATATCTAATTTAAAATATAAATTATGTAGTTATCCTAAAATCACTCTATACTCTATAATTTTCTATTAGTAGTAGTAATTTTTTTTTAATTCTCTTAACCTACATCTTAGGACAAGTAGCTATAATCATCCTTTTCGTTCAAAGAGGGAACGCTGCTTGGCTCTATGAAGCAATACATGGTAGATGGTATACAACAAGTATTGTTATGAGGCTTCGCGATACTCTATCTTGATGGACTTTGAAAATTTTCCAGGAAATTTATTGACAGTTTATCTATAAAGTTAATATTGGTGTGTGGCGAGCTATTGAGACATGGAATAAACCTACAAAATTGTTTTTATAACCTATTGTTTTTAAAACCTATATTAATACCTGTTAATAATATAATAAAAAAATATTTCGAGTGAATTTTTAAAAATATAAAATTTTATCTCTCG
>WYDE02040730.1:0-12517 GCA_009867175.2 Adela reaumurella | reverse complement strand
GTGAATAAAAAGGCGGCATGGCCACACATCAAAGGAGTGGGTCATCTATACGGAGTATATATTAGTAATCTATGGTAAAACGGAGCGTTGTGGAAAAAGGTTTAATCTCGGAAATTTGGATTTTCTATTTCTCTAGGGGGCCAACACATTTCTGGGGAGGGCCGGGCCCTCCCTGGCCCCTACCTTGTTACGCCAATGTTCATAGGCATCTATCTAAACACAAAGAAAAAAATGGAAAATTCATTGTAGTTTTATAGGATCTTCTTAATAATTTTGTACTTACATTTACATAATTCCAAAAATAAAGTTATGTCCTACCCAATTAAATGAAGTCTTCTATATAATAATTTATTTTACAAAGCTAGAAAAATCACTACATTTCAGAGTATAATGATAATTTAACATCCAGGACACTACCCATTTTTGCGGTCTACCATTGAAATCCAGTACATAACCCATTTTTGCCACACAACTATTGACAACCAGGACACCACATTTTTTTACGGACAGCCATTGATACCCAGGACACAACCCATTTTTGCGACACAACCATTGACATCCAGGACACCACCCATTTTTGCGGTCAACCATTGATATCAAGTACACAACCCATTTTTGCGACACAACTATTGACATCCAAGACACGACACATTTTTGCGGATAACCATTGAAATCCAGGACACAACCCATTTTTGCGATACGACCATTGACATCCAGGACACCACCCATTGCGGCCAACCTTTTAAATCCAGTACACAACCCATTTTTGCGTCACAGTATTGACATCCAGGACACCACACATGTTTCATTGAAATCCAGGACACAACCCATTTTTGCGACACAACCATTGGCATCCAGGACACGGAAAATTTTTGCGGGCAACCATGGAAATCCAGGACACAACCCATTTTTGCGACACAACCTTTGACATCCAGGACACCACCCATTTTTGCAGTCAACCTATCAATTACACTACCCATTTTTGCGACACAACTACTGACATCCAAGACACCATATATTTTTGCGGACAACCATTGAAATCCAGGACAAAACCCATTTTTGCAACACCACCTTTGACATCCAGGACACCACCCATTATTGCAGTCAACCTTTGAAATCCAGTACACAACCCATTTTTGCGTCACAAGTATTGACATCCAGGACACCACACATTTTTCATTAAAACCAGGACACAACCCATTTTTGCGACACAACCATTGGCATCCAGGACAACACACATTTTTGCAAGCTACCATTGAAATACAGGACACCACCCATTTTTGCAGTTAACCATTGAAATTCAGTACACAAAGCATTTTTGCGACACAACTATTGACAACCAGGACACCACACATTTTTGCGAGCAACCATTGAAATCCAGGACAAAACCCATATTTGCAACACAACCTTTGACATCCAGGACACCACCAATTTTTTGCAGTTAACCATTGAAATTCAGTACACACCCTATTTTTGCGACACAACTATTGACATCCAGGACACCACACATTTTTGCGGACAACCATTGAAATACAGGACAAAAGCCATTTTTGCAACACAACCTTTGACAACCAGGACACCACCCATTATTGCGGTCAACCTTTGAAATCCAGTACACAACCCATTTTTGCGTCACAAGTATTGACACCCAGGACACCACTCATTTTTCATTGAAACCAGGACACAACCCATTTTTGCGATACAACCATTGGCATCCAGGACACCACACATTTTTGCGAGCAACCGTTGAAATCCAGGACAAAACCCATTTTTGCAACACAACCATTGAAATCCAGGACAAAACCCCTTTTTGAGACACAACCTTTGACGTCCAGGACACCACCCATCTTTGCAGTCGACCATTGAAATTCAGTACACAACCCATTTTTGCGACACAACTATTGACATCCAGGACACCACACATTTTTGTGGTCAACCTTTGATATCCTTTGAATTTGTCAATAATTGACAGTTCTACTATTATATAGATAGGTACATTGTAGTTTCGGCTGAGCTTAAGTTTCAGCCACTTTTTTCCCGAAAGCGAGCCTTCGGCCGGTCTCTACTAATTGATATGACCAAACAAAATGCCCACACATTTCATAAAATCAATAAAAATTAACAGTGTACGCACATTCTGGATAAGACTATATAGCCGCCATACTACGTAGGTACCTAACATGTATACGGAAACAATTAGCTGACATGGCACCGTGATCCGACAGGACGAGACTTTCCTGTCGTGTGTCGCGGGCTACGCAGAACTGGACGAGAAAACACGAATCACTTTACACCCTTGAATCGTTATTAAAGCGTCCATCAATCAGCGATTTGGCACTGACCTGCGCCTACATTCTGTCTGGGGATTCTTCGCGTATGTTTTCAGCGCTGAGAGCGCTTTTGTTCTCTCTGGCAGCCTCGTCAGAGAGAACATCCGTCGGAATCCACAGAATAGACCCGCTGGGCTGGTGAGTGAACCCAGAACCCTACCATCCGTCCGTGTGCTAAGGCACGAGCGTCATTCCGCCTACCCTCACACAACCCCTCCAGAGGATTTCCCCCTTTATTCTTAAGTTTCTGAGTGTTCCTTACGCGCCGCTTCCTCCACATCGCACTTCACTCAGCCGTGTTACCTCAACGGTTGTACTAATAGGTACTGTATTCTGTGCATTACAGACAGTCTCGCTGGCGCTGGCGTGTGTGCTGGCGCTGCACGCACCTGTGGAGATGCGCCTGGCCGACGACTACCAGAAGCAGCACCACGAGGAGCCGAGCGAACCCGCGCGCCCGGCGGCGCTGGTGCTGGCCAGGCCGCAGGGCCACCAGTGCTTCCACATGGAGCGCGAGCACTGCCCGCCTCCCGCCGCCGCGCTCCGCTGCAGGAAGGTGGACGAGCGCTCTGTGCTCTGCTGCGACGTGGACAGCGTGCGGCTGAGGGAGGGCCTCGCGCACACATTCAAAGGTGGGTCACCTACCTACCAGCTGAGTACCTAGCCAAGTAGATTCCGGTGAAGGCAAACCTCTCTTCACTTCTTCAGGTGGTAAGGTCGGCACATCCGCACTGAATGACGTCTAAGAACGATAAAGTGCGTAAACATATTTTTTATTTCTCGCCCAGTATAGTGTAACCTGCCTGGACACCTCATAGGCATAGCAGCGTGGCCCGTAAGATCTTCACCGGTTCCTCTATAGGTATTACATTAAGTCAAAAAAGTATCGAGAAATGATAAAAACACGCGAATATGAGTGAAACAGTGCATTCAAGAGCGGTAGAGATTTGGTGGAAGATTTGCCTCGCTCCGGTCGGCCATCAACGTCTTCAACTAAAATTAACATTGCTAAAGTGAAGGAAATGGTGACTGAAAATCTTCATTCAAGTTTGAGAGAGATAGCCGCTGAACTTTCTGTACCTCACGAATCGATTCATACCTTTTTAAACCATCGTTTGGGCATGAAACACGTTGCCGCTCGACTAGTCCCGAAAGATAAGAATTTTCTTCAAAAACTCAATCGCGTAAAAGCCGCTGAAGACATGATATAACGAGTTCATTCCGACTTTTAATTCGTAAAACACATTGGTACTGGTGATGAGACTTGGTTTACAAGTTTGACATGCAAACCAGTCAACAAGCTTTGGAATGGCGCCTTCCAACTGAACCATAACCGAAAAAACCACGCAAAAGTTGATCAAAAGAGAAAGTCACGTTGGCGGTTTCTTTGACTATCGCGGTGTTGTAGAAGACATAAAATATTATTCGCGGCGAGAATTGTGTATTATTGACCTTTTCCCGGTACTTTCTTGACAGAATAGTATATTAGCGGGATTGAGTTTGGTTTAAAAAAAAATTCACTAGATTGGGACACAAAATACTGAACCAAATGCGCTTTCATATAAATCGTGCTAATATAATTGCAAATAATTTGGACCCGAGTGCAGTCTCCTATGGTCAGAAACTGACCACATTGATACTACCGTATGATGGGGTTTTAATTAAAGATACATAGAGAGGGATGACCGCCGTTGGAGGACATGTGTCCTTCACTGGCGACCTTGGACAGGTAAGTGATGTACAGGAGCACCACCCGCCAGGTGGAACGACTACTTACGTCGCGGGCGAACAATGGATTCGTGCTGCCGAGTGCCGGAAGGTTTGGAAACAAATTGGAGAGGCGTATGTCCAACAGTGGACGGTTAACGCTGATAATGATGACATAGAGACAGGGAAGCTAGTGCAAATACCGCCAGTGCTTTCTGTTCATTTAGGAAGATGCTTCCATAAATTCGATTGTCGAACTTAAAAAAACACTTGATATTGTTACAGAGCCAACACCAGCAAGTGGTCAGACTCTGTCTGGTTAGTGGCGCCCCTTGTCGCAAAATTGCCGGCCGCCGTTCAAGGAAGAGTGCTCAAAGTAGCCGGACAGGTAAACTGGCCTTCGACAATTTTATCAAATCGCTAGCTCTTATAAACGAGTTTGTTTGTCTGCCCAATGTCCGTGAGTCTTGTCACTCTGTTGTGACTCAATCAAAGTACAAGGTAAATATAGTGTTTGAAAGGACATAAGGGGCCGTATTAGGTAAAATTACGCCGCTTTCTAAGAGATTTTCCACCAATATTACTCACCCAACATCATATTCAGTATTAAGATATATTAAACTTCATGTATCAGTGCAGATCTATATCTTTTTGTTAGCGTGATTAGATTAACTTCGCTCCATAGAAAAAAATCATAAAGGGTCTTGCTTGAAAAGCCGACAATACATTTTTCCGCTCCTCAATATTTTATGGATAACTTTTTTATATTGATATTTCAAAGTGTGATTTGTGCTTTAATGTGTTTCCCAGTGCTGTTTACCCCTGTGGTAGTGTAGGCAAAGTGGGAAAAAGGGTACAAAAGTCACAGTGCATAAAGTTAATGAAATGTGAGTGACCTAATTTCATCATGAGTGCCATTACCACTCGTGATGCTAAGGCAGGCACCATCTCTTTTGAAACGTGTTTATTATCAAAGCTTGGTGTGGTTGCGTGAAGTTTGGGTCAAATACCTAGTGATCCAGTGAATTGTAAACTAAATTTTGTGATTGCACCGGAAAATTAAGAGGCTGACTGATACAGTAGATGCTGTACTAAGATGGTCATGGCGCATGGCGGCGTGGCGACGCGGAGCGGCGGAGGTTTGGATAAGGATAATTTTCAAAAGCGTTCGACCGGGTGCCTATAAGAAGACTTTTGTTAAAATTGGACCATTTTGGCAAACGAGGAAAACTTCACACCTGGCTTTCTGATTTTCTCACAAATAGGACACTGAGAGTGAGAGTGGGTGATGAGATTTCCGACAATAGACCAGTCCACAGCGGAGTACCCCAAGGTTCAGTTATCGAACCAATTGCTTACGGTATTTACCTAACGGACTTCCGAGAGATCCTATAGATGATGTACTCCTTATTCGCTGACGACGCTAAAATTATTGAGAACCCACACACACACAGTACACCGGCCTACAGGATGATCTCGACCGCATAACCGCATGGACGCAAGACTGGTTAGTGTCATTCAACGTGGACAAATGTACTGTCATATAGGAAGAACAACAAATCCAAGGAAAACGTACACTATTCAAGGAAATGATTTACAGAGTGTGAAGACACAAAGAGATTTGGGTGTCACAATCACAGAAGGTTTAAAATGGGAGGCACACATTATAATTATAGTGAAAAGTTGCTCTTTCATAACTGTATACGATAAATAAAGCTTTCTCCCATATAACATCTGGCCTTTTCTTAAAGCTTTATAAAACATACGTCCGACCTATGCTTGAGTATGCATATCAGATCTGGAGCAATTTCAAGAAGGATATTGACCTGCTAGAACGAGTACAACGTAGAGCTACAAAAATGCATACAAGAACGAAGAGAACGAGGAGATCTCATCGAAACATATAAAATTCTGAACGCTTATTATAATGCTCCCAGGCTACAAGACATGTTCACCTTTGCCAATACTGCAAACCTGAGAGTGCACTCGAAAAAGCTGTATCACAATCTCTCCAAGCATAACCCTTCCCGACACTTTCTCGCCAACAGAGTGATGGAATCTTCGAACAGTGTTGCAATATAGACACATCAGCTCAAAGCTAATAGTCTATTAATAATAATAATAAGAGAAGATGGTTAGCTGTCATGCGTGATGGACGTCAAACCTTAAATAAAATTGATTTGAAATCTTTTGAAATCAAATACATTTTATTTATAGTGTAAGGATTTTGATGAAAATCACGCATGACGAGTTTCACTGGTGTACACGACCTTCACCACTTCTGCGCAACCCAACACCTTGACTCCCCCAGCGGGAGTTAGCAACCAGCCCCGCTTCCACCTACGTTGGGGTCCTGCGCCTTTGAGGCCTGCGGGCATCAGCTCGCATCAGGCCTCCTCCATCGCCGAGGCCAGTGCGCTCAACCTGGCGACGTGCGCGCGATCAACAAAAGCAGGAAAGATGCCGTGCGACGTCCCCCAGAAGCCCGTAGATGCGGAGCTCTTCGTGACGGGGGTGGTGGACCGCGACTGGCACCCGCTGCGTCTATCACCACCCATCAGTTGAAGCTTGCTCCTGTCGTCCCGGAGAACTCCGCCACTTCAGCCGCTCCCGCCGGCGAACATGGATTCCAATGATGCCTCCATGTCGTGGATGCGTCCATCTCGTCGTCGGCGGAGTATACTGTTTATTTGATTGAATTATGTAATATTTTTGTAATTTTATTTTTGTAAATTGTATGTAATATTTTTAATATGTGCAAAATTATTTTTTAGAACATAATATGTGACAATAAAGAGATGATTATAATAATATATCTGAAAGGATGACTTTACTTTTTTCTTTCAATAAGTGTTACAATAAACATATTAAAACCGTTAAGGTAATTTTCGTACCTTATATGGAGTCTTAATGTGGGACACATTCGTAGGTGCTGGAGAACGGTTGGGGATCTGGCTGCAACGGTAACTGTACAAGCAGCGGAAGCAGCAACTCTCACAGAGACTGCAAGAGCCATCAGAGCCCTAGCTACAAGGGGTAAGTGCCTTTTCCCTCATAATTCTTGTCACGGGAGTGAAAGTTGGGTATGGCAGACGAAGAGCATAAGCAGAATAAATGCTGTGGAAATGCTCGCGTTGAGGAGTATGTGTGGAGTCACAATGAAAGACAGATTGAGAAATTGTGAAGAACGAAAGGGTTGTGGTTTGAAAGAAGATATAGTGACAAGGATTGAGAAAGGAGTGCTTCGGTGGTTCGGTCATGTTGGAAGAATGGATCATAGAAAACTAACGAAATAATTTTTTGGAGCGAATGTGAGTGGAAGAGTCGGGAAGGGTCGCCCTAGACGCACGTATCTAGAACAGATCGATCAGGTTCTCAAAAAGGGCCAAGTGCGCAGTACCCGTAACCGAGGAGCATGCATTAAGAATATTACGAGAGTGCAAGAGACGGCAGAGCTGTGTCAGGGTCGTGGCACGTGGAGATCCGTTGTATCTGCCTACCCCACTGAGAAACAGGCGTAACGCTATGTGTGTAAATATGTAATAATACGCATTTGAGCCAATTAATTTCTTCACTGTAATAAGATGCTAGGTAGCATCGACGAAATCTCTGGCAGACAAGAGAAAATATAATACCTACGGTCCTAACAGTCCTAAGCATATTTCTATTTACCGAGCGAGCATTCACCGTTGAGTAGTCGATCGAACACACTCAGTGAACCAGAGTTCCTGCGGAGTTAGTGTATTAATTAATACGAAATTCATACTCACCAGTTTTCAATTGACTTCTTGTAGTTAAAGTTTTCAAACACTAGTCTGTACTCTAAGCGGCATATATTTACTTGTACATTTTCACTAGTAGTCGTGTGAACTTTCAACTTGTAATTAATTAATTGGTCGAGTAGGTACGCCAAGATGGAAAGCTTGCAACTTGGTCATGACGCAATCGTGTTACAAACTTGTTGATAATGTAAATTGTAAAGTTGTAGACTAATCAATCATAAACACAAACTCAACTAGGATTTATTCATTATTTTATCTCACAAATAGATCGCGATCAATTTACTTGTAAATTCATCGCTCTTCACTACTAATATTATAAGATTGGGAGTTGATATGTTTGTTATTATTTATTTCACGATCTTTTTACAGTACTGTAAAAAAAAATTAAAAGTTCTGTAAATAATCTTATATGAATGTATATTCTATGTGTATTTTATTTTTTTATTCTTATATGTTACCTGTATATATAGTATATGTACAAAGTATGGTAATGTGTATTATATTATATGTATATATGTAGATTTTAGTATCCTAGTAGTCTTATCTTCGTCATTCTACATCTGCACTAACCTTTATTCTTTATATTCTGCATCTTCTCGTCATCTCCTAAAGGTCGACTGTCAGAAAACGCTACTACAGCGTTAAGTCCGCCTTTTTGCCCTATGTATTCAGCTGTATTTCTTGCTCTATTTTTCTGTGCAAATAAAGAATTTCTATATATTCTATCTATCTAATCTTCAATTCTGTAAATTTAAATTAGCAACATCACAATACAACACTTAGTGAGATCAACACTGATGTTGGTTCTAATAATTCAGAATATGAGCGGCTAAAACGTATCGGATCCTGGCGCTGAAATATCGAATTCGTCCATGAAACTTCAGCAGCAGCCACTGCGTCCACGTTCATCGCTCACGGAACATAAACGTACGCACGTCGGATCGACGAAAATATGGAATTGATGGATATTGATGGATGCATGAGTTCAAATGACGCTTGTGACGCGCGAAATATCTACTCTACGCAATTACTAAAACAATCTGAAGCAGAAGAACACAAAATTATAGTGAACTACATATATACACATCACTCACGCTGAATCCCGACAATCGGGGTAAGCAGAGCAATCAGTGTTGTGCTGCAATAAATCCAGAAAATTGGAGAAAAACACCGACCACCACATTTCGTAAGGTATTCGGACAAGATATCAAGCAGCACGTAAGGCACGAAGACCCACCTACTGCATGATTTGGTAGAAGTACCGTGCCAAGGTGAGAGGTGACGAGCCTGTCGCCCTTTAACACGGCATCATGTCCTTATCCCTTAGTTGCCTTTTACGACGTGCAGGGGAGAGATGCAGTGGGGTCATTCTTTTAAGTACCGGTCCCACACGATACATGATTGTGAACTATATATGCAAAATATTTTACATAAAATAGAGGTGTAGTTAATGTGTCAGATTAGCTGAGCGGGCAAGAGCACGCCTCTCAAGCGGGAGGCGCGGGTTCGATCCCCACTGGGAGCACAACATTTGTAACTTTAGAATTTGTGCTAAAATGGCTGCTGACACTCGGGTAAAGGAAAACATCGTTAGTAAACCCACTTCCACTCCAATAGAAATGAGAGAGGCCTGTACCCAGCAGTGGGCGAATAAAATGGCCGCAAAAGAGAAAGAGTAGGTGTAGGAGGAGTATAATTATGAGAACGAGTTGAGTGATATTCTTAAAACTGTACATTATTGAGGTTTCGCAGACGAAGCCGTGGGTTTAATTAAAGCTTGTCTTCAGAGATATTTCGTTCGACAGTTGGAACTTCAGTTCTGCCTTTTGTTCTTGTTCAGTTGGTAAGTTGAGTAATTAAATTTATTACAGAGTTAACCTAACTAACAATGGTAGGTTTTTCGGTAATTATTAATACTTTTTTCAGTAGAATCTAACCACAGAACAGGGAATGGGGGGGAATGAAAGGGGAGGCCAGCCCTCCCTGCGCGCCTTCGCTCGTGGTTTAAATACTCTGTGAATATAACACACGTTCCATGTTTTATGTACCTTTACAGTTTCGCCACTGACATTTTGAAAACCTTTTATAATTCTAGGGTAATACTTCGCCTGAATTCATGAAACATATAAACGAAATCGATCGTCTGCATATCCACACTACTCGCCCTGAAACAATGCATTAGGAAATTTTCCGAGACAACTTTTAGGGTGTGTTTTTCTCACTCTAGTCTAGGTCAACGAGGATGTCGGAAAAATATAATTTAGATAATATCAGGAACAAATCTCACACTTGCAGTCGTGGATAGAATGTAGATTTTATTGGTTCGGCGTTGCTGAAGGCCAAAGGCGAAATTGGAGAGATTTATGCCAAGCAATGGATGTAAAGGCTGACTGACGGATTCATCGACTCACTGAATTATTTCAAATAAGCAAACGATGGATGCTACGCCCGGACTTTGGCCCACGCTCCGGAGCCGGGCGGTAACGTAAATGTCGGTAAACCGGCTCGGCATAAAACTAAAATAAGACAGCCTCACTACCGGTAAAACTAAACATAGCCGACGATTGATTGTGTGCGATGTGTTAGAAAAGCTGCACGCACTGCCACAAATATTTATTGCTAACGAATCAATCGCGGTTTATCGATAACTACTGTAGGTACGTGGAGGTATGATCAGCAAATAGGGCTGGACTTAAATACAGTGCTGAATCTAGTGGATTTTTCACGAGATTCAGCATAGGCTGCGTCCTGCCCTTTTTTCTCTTGTATTATTGTTATGTGTTTTCCTTTTGTAAGTTATTCATATTGTGTAGAAGTGAAAAATAAATATTTCTTTCTTTCAAATTACATTTTGCGTTCATGGCTACTAGACTGGGAAGCAGTGAAAAAGAAACACGTTATTTTGTTATGAAAATGATTACACTGGTCGTGTTCCTAATTTTTTCGGCATGAAGGATTTGTCGATTTGGTAACTGGGAACCGTTGCGTTCAGAAATGGAAACACTATAAAAAGAAAAGAAAAAACCTATCTCAAATGCTGTTAGTTGGATCCGAAAAGTGTCGAAAAGTAAAATGTATACCTTGATACATTGATAATGGAAAAATTTTAAAACATCGAAAAATTATGAGCTTCAGCCTGACGACTTTGAAAAAGACCGTATAGGTAACAGGGAATGCACATCACTCAGAAAGAAGTGATCACCCACAACACGGAATATTCTCTCCGGACCTGAAGAACTAAAATAAATTGTATTTACTTTATTTATATTTATGGAGAGTTGTCAGATTAGCCGAGCAGGTAAGAGCACGCCTCTCAAGCGGGAGGTGTGGGTTCGATCGTCACTGGGAGCACAATATTTATAACTTCAGAATTTGTACCAAAATGACTGCTGACACTCCGGTGAAGGAAAAATCGTGAGGAAACCCACTTCCAAGCCGTTCGGTCACCGTGGAAGTGTATAACTAAATCCTCTTATATAATGAAAATGAGACGAGGACTGTACCCAGCAGTGGGGCGAATAAAATGGCTGCAAAGGATATTTACTGACAGCACGCCCCGAGGCTAAATTTGGAATTCCCGAAAAGGGACTTAAAGGAGCGTACTTGATTTCGACAGCCCGCCTACCCGCGGCTGTCAGTGTGTGTAGTATACCACTTACCAAATTGTTTCTAGGAACTGAAAGCTCTATTAGGAGTCACAAAATATTGAGTAAATGATAACGAGAAAAAATCCGAATAACATTTCGGTAAAATAAAAAGCATGTACGACAAATTCATATAGGAGAAAGTGAACGAGGCGTTTACGCTGAACTGTTGCAGATGGTATTATATTTTTCATAAGTGCCTACCACAATTCTTTTGTAAATAGGACCTTTTTGGTTTAAAGTAAGTAGTACCTAAGTATTTTTTTTTTTTGTAATATTGTGAACTGTTGTGGTCCACTCCTAAGGTGACGCTTCGTCACTCGTACTTACCTGCATACAAAACATATAAAAAGCCTTAGTTTCTGACGCCCTCTCTTCTTGGAATTGATCTAAAGTCTAAATCAATTTGGCTTCACGAGACCAATTACTACGTATACACATATAGAATAGAACAGATATTATACCTATACAATTAGGGAACTGAAAATGTGTTTACTATAAGAATTATGAGGGTCCAAAGTTAGCATATTTCACGTAACTTGTGACGTAAATATCTCTACACCGGAAACAAAATTTGAGGGCTGGGAGGCAGTGAAAAAAACATGTGATTTTGCTATGAAAATGATTACGCTAGTCGTGTTCCTTATTTTTCCGGCATCAAGAACATGTCGGTCTGGCAACTGGGAGCAGTTGCGTTCATAAATGGCAATTTGAAAAATAAGGCAAAATAAGAAACGCGACCAGCGCAGCGCAATCATTTTTTTTTTCATAACAAAATCACATGTTTTTTTCACTTCCTCCTAGACCATATAGATACACAGAATATTTCATGTAAATTTAAAATAAAAAATAATTTCCTGAATAACTTTTAAGATTTTTTTCACAATTAAGGCAAACACTGTTCTCGGTGTCTCTCTCCCGCTTTTATACGAGCGTTAGATGAAACAGAAGCGCCACGAAGCGTCCTCTTAACGCGACATAGCACCCTGTCTGTAAGCCGTATTCAGTCGTGTCTTAATAAAATATTTTTTTATGTGTTTAAAACAAGAAAAAT
>WYDE02040619.1:0-12522 GCA_009867175.2 Adela reaumurella | reverse complement strand
TTTGTTTTTTAAAATTGAAAATTATATGATGTTTAAAAAAAAATTAAAATCAATAAGCAGAGAGGTAGTAAAAACTAATAATATTATAAAAAAAAATTTTGAGAATAAAAAAAACAGAAATTTTAATTATCTTATGAAAGAAATGAAAAAATGCAACGAGAATTTATTAATCACAAATGAAAATCTTAGGAAAAATTGAAATGTTTACAAGAAGATTCTACTTCAAGAAAAGCAGATCTCTCTGCCAACAAATATTTCTTGCAATAAATCACAAGATATTCCCTTGTCCAACTCCATATATCACGAGAATTTATCAATAGCAAATAATAGCATGAGCAAACTGCTCTCCATTTTAAGGCTGGTGGTATGCAAAAATAACCTAGGGTTATCCAATCCATAGAGGTCCAATTTTGGACCTCTAATTCTAATGCATGGAATCTATAGGCATGTTCCTCGTCTTCATCGATAAAGCTTTTCATTAACTCCTATCAGTCTTACGGGTATCAGTGCCTAGACCTCTTCTATCCACGCATGACCCAATATTGAAGCGTTTATTGAACTCTAACCTTGAATCTAGGGCCTCCATATTTGCATCTGTTAGCAGTCTTTAGGTAGTCTTTATCGCTTCATCTCTTGAATTATTAAGAATGAAATGTTCTGAGACTCTGGTCTTGGAGTACATTGTTGAAGGTTTCTTTATGTTCATTCCAAAATTGTTGTATGAACGGAACAGCGTGGATTGATCAGCAGAGCTAGCTAGGCCTAGCCTTCATGCATTTTGTAACATTAGCATCCAGTTTAGCCAGTTCTGTCTTGTTGAAGTCCTATACAAGAAACGGCCACGGATAAGAGGCCAACACCATAAACAATTTCTTCCTCTCCATTCCATTTTATGACAAACCTTAGCTTCTGGCAGTATGAGTTCAACATTTTACATATTTGAACAGGTATATTGTACCATTTCATGGCAAACTGAAGAAGATCACGACGAATCGACCTGGATGCGTTTTCTAGGTCCACCCATGTTACAGCTATCTGTCTCTTCTTTGCTGTAGCATCCTTCAGGCATTCTGCCAGTGAAGAATCGAGAAAAATATATTTGAGATTGTATTCGTTAATGCTATTGGCCGTATGTCTTTAGGGTTAGTTACCTCCTTTACTTAACTTACTTAACAAATCCAAAACAGTGTACCTATACAAAAAATTCTAATTATAATAAAACAAGTATCATGAAGGAAGTAAACGACATAAGACAAACAATGTAAAATTCTTAGGTATAAATATAGATGATAAATTGAGTTGGCAATTTCATATTGAACACATAGTTAATAAATTAGCAAGTGCTTGTTTTGCATTAAAATCAATAAAAAAACACTACTTCTTTAGCAATACTTAAACAAGTTTATCATGCATATGTTGAGTCTAAATTAAGGTACAGAATTGAAGTATGGGGGAACAGTGTAGATATTAGTAAAATATTAATAATTCAAAAAAAGGCCGCACGTACCCTCGCAGGTGCCAAATTTCGAGACTCATGTAGACCTATTTTTAAAGAACTCAAAATTCTAACAGTACTTTCATTATATATTATTGCATTGGCACACGGCATTTTTAAAAATAATATTGAGCTACAAACAATAGATGACAAACATGAAACTAATTACAGTAAGCTTAAGTTAGCGTTACCTAAATGTAATATTTTTCAAAAAAGCAAAGAGTACGTAGGAATCAAAATGTATAATCGTTTAAATGAAAACATGAAACAAACTCATAGTTCACATATCTTTAAAAAAAAATTAAAATACTATCTCATAAATCGACCCTATTACAGCTTAAGTGAATTTTTTGAAAATACATTTTTGTGTGAAATAGACTGAATCAAAATAAAATATTTCTATTTAATTTCGTTTTTAATAGTTTAAGGTATTGGCATTGATTGTATTTTACTTATTCTTTTTTTTTATTTAATTGTGTTTTGTATATAGAATATCTTATCATATCTATATCTTCTTTCACTTTTCAGACCACAACGCTCTCGCACTTCACAATTTCTCAATCTGTCTTTCATTCTGACTCCACACATACTCCTCAACGTGCGCATTTCCACAGTATTTATTCTGCTTTCCTGCTTCGTCTGCCATACCCAACTTTCACTCCCGTACATCAGTGTAGGGGCCAGCACTCGACCGTGGACACCTAAACGTGCCCTTTTTTTTACGCATACTATGGCTACTCATTATAGCGTGCAATGCCTCTTTCACTTGATTTCCGGCTTTCACTCTCTTTTCCACATCTCCTTCAAATTTTCCATCCCCTGTGTACGTATTCCCCAGATTATTACTATTACTTTCGTCTTGTTTACATTAACTTTCATTCCTTTCCTTTAGTATTCGACCGAAGTAGAATAGGGTCTTCCACTGATATGGAAATCTTATAACCTAACCTGTTTAAATGTTAGATTACACGTAAGGGCACCAGACATAACCACATTCCCGTGGTTCAGTGTTTGGTGCAAACTTTTCATTATTAACATATAAATTGAATTTTTGTATAACTATACGAGTTTTTTTGACAATTTTTAATTCAGATGTGAATAATAATCGCACGAGGAATATTAGAAAACAAATTTTGAAATTTTGTGGAATAGCCTATTCTGACCAAATATTTGGCCTAAATTTTTTTTTATTATTTAATAGAAAAAAAAAATTATTTAATATAATCACTCAGTTGAAGAGTATGGCGCTGACTCAGGTGCTGATTCTGAAGCTGAACAAGGAAGCGCCTCTCCGACGGGACGTGTTCCGAGCTCCCGGCCACCAGGGTGCCATGAAGAAGCTGATCCACTTCCTGCAGAGCGGGAGGCTGGTCAACGTCGACAATTACTCCGTTTACACTATAGCCAGCGTTCTCAAGAAATTCCTGAGGTTTGTTTCATTAAAATACACAAATTAAAATTGAAATTATCAAATACACAAACAGAAATAATGAAATACAAAATATAAATTATGAAATAAACAAATAGAAGTAATGAAATACAAAATATAAATTATGAAAAACAAAAATAGAAATAATCGATTACACAAATAAACACCGAATATGCGGACTGATTGGGTCGACAGTCCCGATAATCCCTCACATTGTAATTACATTAAGATTGATTATAGTTTTTGTAAGATGTAAGTGAAAACTGCATTACTTGTCATACCCTTTCATTATAGAAATTAGTAGAAATTCCACTTGACTGAGAACACATTTTTTACTTATAATTTAGTGATACTTTGACGATCCAATATTGGTCATCAATCATCGAGGATTTCTGATAAAATGAATTTGTATCCATGGCATTACTCTCTCGACATTTAGAAAACAACAACAGGCCAGAAGTAAAGCTTCTAATGATTGGTAAAATGCCTACTGAATGCAAACTTGAAAATTCACATACTTCCATATATGCAAGATTGTGGCATAATTCTCGATCGTTAGTGATCATTTTTTGTCAAAATATTCTTGAATAACCCTTTTATCGGATTAGGTAATGTGCATGTTGTGTTTTCATAGTGAGAACTTGAGATTATCGATGCGTAATTTTTTACAGCAATATTTGTATGCAATCACGTCATATAACGGTAAAATATTTGAAATTTGCCTAATTACAGCCTTTGCCTATTACTACAGGTTTGCACGTATAGAAAACATTTAAAAATAAATAAAAATGTTAGATTTGGAATTGATAAATTGCAAATAAATGTAAAATAACAGCTTTTATTACTAAACCAAAGCTAAAACGCGTCCTTGCCATTTCGACCAAGGCACTTTGTGCCGTCGAAAATGGCACTTTAATGTTATGTACTAACTATATTTTAGCTTACACAAAAGCTGATTTACTTTACCTTTTCACCCGTAAATTAAAAAAAAAAAAACACAGTTCTTAGGAAGGTGTTGAACTTAGCACTCAATGGCTTCACCGAACATATCCGGGCCCATTGGCAGTAGAAAAGAGTGTCCATCGAGGTCGGGACCACCAGGCGCGCCGCCAGACTCCTTTGCGCACTACGTTTCGACCCATAAAGTACAATAAAATATTCCGGTTTTAAAAGGATTTAAGGTAAGCTTGCTTCACTGAACATATCTGGGCCCGTTGGCAGTAGAGGAGGGTGGCCGTCGCGGTCGGGACCACCGGGCGGCCGCTCCAGATTCCATCATGCTCTACGTTTTGGCTCCCTGCAAGCCCTCTTCAGCTAGTCTGCGATAACTAGTACGTGGAGAATTATTATTGCCGGTCCCGTCCTCGACCGCCCTCTCTCTACATCTCCATATACTGTAGGATGCCTCCAGTGGCGCTTTTGAAGCTCTCTCGCTTGACATCGATGAGGTTAACGTCGATCATGGCAGGCCTAGATTCTTGAAAATACTATAGAGTGACTTTGCAGGTAGTCCCCTTGCTCCGACTTCCACAGCGAAGAGATCAGTCTTGAAACCATTTCTCACTGTACTTGCAACTGCAACTTGGTAGACCGGATGTCTACCAAGTTGCAGTACTTGTTAACTTTGAAGTTGTGTTCTTTCGGAATATTAGTTTCCTATGGAACTGTATGTTTAACCAGCACCACATGCTTAGTCGCCTTTGAGAATATGAGTATGTCAATAAATTTTCTCCCAAAGTTCACGTAGAAGAAATAATCGAAAAATCAAAGGTAAAAAAAATTACAACAGAAAGAGTGTGATTGATAGACAAAGATTGTTTTATAATTTTCAGTAGTTCCCTAGTTCTTAAACTGGACTAACTATTCGTATAAAATTATTGGGGTATATTTTCAAACAGCCAAGGGTTGGGTTCCTACCGATCTTAAAAATAGTAATATGTGTACATATTCATTAATGACAATAATTTATAGCTAACCCAATTATACCTGGAATATTGAAAAGTAATCCGAACCGCCCCAACAATGTGAGAATGAAACGGGAGGAATTCGCCAAGTCAGCCCCCATCGTGATAGGAGTACATCGTAACTCTAACGACACATTACACACGGAGTCTGTCGCTGAGAAGGATTATGAAGAATATGATGAATCAACTTCGAATGATCCTAAGCAAAGTGCTTACGGTAGTAAAGCAACTCCGGTAAAACTCGAGCGAAATGTAAATGACTTAGAGAACATGTACGACGATTCCAACAAGCGGTACGAGGAAAACAAACGGAAGTACAGTGTCTACAGTATCGGTCATTCTGCCTTGTGGTACTCCGCGAAGGTTCAACTGTTTGAAAAGCAATCCCGTCCAGATGGCAGTACGGTTTGGAGCGATGTTACTGGTGGATCTCCTGTCAGGTTAGAAGTACTTGTGTTACGTTTTACTGTTAGACAGAGGAGGACTTACTCCAATAAGTGAATATGTACAGTCTTGTTTGTAAAAATACTTAATGCGTACCTAGAGGTTTCTTTATGATGGGTTCACTCACCAGAGCAATATGTTCCACCAATTCACCAAATGTACATTTTGCATACCTGACCGTCACGGGAATCCAACTTACGTCGCCCAAGTTATAAGCAGTGTATGCCATTCCTTTATACTTGCTTAGCCCGCTGGCTCGGATTGACCGCAGCTGCGGTTGGTGGCGCGCGCTAAGTCTCGTCGTACTACGTCTCGTATCAGCCGTACGGGCGGCGCGCCTTATGGCGTGGAGCACGGTTGAATTTTTGAATTTAATTTGAATTTGATAAATATTTTCATAGGGGATATAGGTATTGAATGAAAGAAGAAATAATCACCAACACATTACAGTCATACTGAACGCACCTCACATAATAATCTTCAATCTATGACAAGTTGAATATACGTAATTTCCCGTGAGAAATCATCACCAAGCAATTTTTTAATTTTTTACTATGGAAAGGTATAACACGTAAGGTCTCATTTAGAACGTCGTCTTTTTACGATAACTTAAGAGACGGAACTCGAGTACTTTAAAATCAACCAAAGATTAGGATTTTTTTTTTTTATGGAAAAATGTCCTGTTCTCAACTGATTTTGTTACCAAAGTCTTGCGAACTGTACATAGTAAGACTAAATTTCTTTCTACAGCTGACTCAAGCTGTAGAAAAAAATTTAGTTTGCGCGAATAGGTTCGGAGATGGCCGAGAGAGATATTACCTAATCTAGAGAGCGGCGGCAGAGCGAAAGCGCGCAGCGCCCGAGCGACTAAATACGGTAGTGCGCGCGCGTGCCATTATACACGCATCAAATCGTACATAGAACAGCCAAAGGGTTAGGAGTTTCCATGAATGGGTATTCACCAGTCCAAACTTCCTTAGGATAGGAGTTTCCATGGATTTGGATTCACCAGGCCACACTTGCTTAGGAGTTTCCATGGATTTGTATTCACTAGGCAACACTTCTTAGGAGTTCCGTCGATTTGTCTTTATCAAGCCAAACTTTCTTAGGAGTTTCCATGGATTTGTATTCACTAGGCCACACTTGCTTCGGAGTTTTTATGGATTAGTATTCACCGCGCCACACTTGTTTAGGAGTTGTCATGGATGTCTATACACCAGGCCATACTTGCTTAGAAGTTTCCATGGATTTGTATTTACAAAGGATTTAGGCTGTGTGTTGTCTGTCAGTTGTCCATGAGTATAATGTGTGGGTTTATTTAGGCTGCGCATTGTCTGTCAGTCGGTCAATGAGTTTTATGTATATGAGTTTAGGCTGTGTGTTGTCTGTCAGTCAGACAATGAGTTTAATGTATGTGTGTTTAGGCTGTGCGTTGTTTATGAGTCAGTCAGTTAGTAAAATGTATGTAGATTTAGGCTGTGCGTTGTCTGTTAGTCCGTCAATGAGTATAATATGTGTGAGCTCAGTGTGGGCAGCCTTCAGCCGGAGGTGCAGGATGAGACGGGTGCAGCTTCCGTATCGCTCCGCTACCGCGCGTCCGACTGTCTGCGCAGTGACCAGCTCCTCATACCCGTGCCTCATTCGCTGCTGCTGCTGGTCCCGCGCCCCACTTCTATGAAGGAGAAGTATCAGAGTATGTACCATTCTGTATCTGATAACACTGAATTTAAATACCTAGTATAGAAGTATCAACTGCCTGTTGGAATTTATGGAAACTATTATCCGGCCGCCGAGAGAATGTGTTCTTGACGTCTTTCAGTTTTACATTTATTTGTAGTAATGGGTAAATGTGATAGTAATGATAGGGTAACTTCGTAGTGGCGAACTACACCAAATACTCCCTCCATCGGGTCACCTGTACTCTTAGTATCGGTGCCGGGTAGTCCGCGAACACTAATGACTAACCCGTCATGCTGTGAATGGATCAGTCCACTGCGCCACGGGTAGAAAGTAACATTTGTAAACAGTAACTAGTAAAAAGTTGTTACTCAATTACACAAAGTTACTTATTGCCCTTCACTACAAATGTCAAACTGACAGGGTTGCCATATTGGGCGATTTGTCGCAAATTAGGCTACTTAAGCTTGATTGTGCGACACAAATTTAAACATTTTGTGTGGAGATGTATATTTTTTGCGACTTGAAATGTCAATTTTGTGACTTGTTTAATATTTTTAGTATGCAATATGTGTTATAAATTGGGCAACTTGAAGCCAAAAACATCTAGCGACCCCACTGACAGACTTCAGGAACGCATTCTCACGGCGGCCGAACAATAGGTACCGATTGCCGCCTCCTTTTAGCTGAATTCGGGAGGCAGCATTTGATAAATGTTTAATATGCATTGTAATTATATTAAAATCCTGATAGCGGTACATACATATAATTAATTTTGTGTACAAATGAATAATGCTGCATTTTTTTATTGAACATTTTGGAATTTAATTAAAAATCTAAATATAGATCAATACATATGGTAACACATATTTCCCTCCATGTTTACTCTCGAGTCTTTCAAGAGGGGCTTGAATAGGCACCTGTCAGTCCGGCATGGCATTCGCAACCCCCGCTAAAACCGAATGTCCATTGAAACCAAAAAAATTGAAACCAGCGACAACAGTCAACATTACATACTATTAATGGGAGGTCATAAAGCGAGATGATGGAAAAGTGCCTCAGTTGCGCGCTAATAATGCTGACAAATTCCTAAATGTCATAAATGTTAAAGTTATTTGTATCCAGATGGCGCTGGTGATTTTCTCGTGGCACCGGCCTCGACTCTAGCAGAATCAAAACAATTATGGACCAAATCAAGTGGACTTGAAAACTCTCATCACTTTCCCGATGATTATGAGAAGGTACTTTTTGCATTTTACTGGAATTTTTTTTAATACGCGAGTTCCTGTCTCACGAACGGATGTGAAACGTGGGCTCTAACGGCTGGCATAGTCCAAAAGCTCCGTGTCGCCCAGCGAACCATGGAGCGAGCCATGCTGGGAATATCGCTAGGAGATAAGGTGCGAACGAGTAAATTCGCCTACGCACCGAAGTAGTAGATATTGTACACCTAATAGCAAAGCTAAAATGGCTGTGGGCTGGACACGTGAGCCGCACGGATGACGGCCGTTGGAGCATGCGCATTCTACACTGGCGATCTTGGACAGGTAGGCGAAGTGTGGGAAGACCACGCGTTAGGTGGGACGATGGCATCAGGTACGTCGCGGGCAAACGATGGATTTGTGTTGCCGAGTGCCGGGAGGATTGGAAACAAATTGGAGAGGCGTATGTCCAGCAGTGGACGGTTAAATGCTGATGGAGTGGAGCGGGCGGAGCGCGCTCGCTCTGCACTGAGGCTCTCAGTCAGTGCACAGCTGGAGTCTGGGGCGAATGACTCGTGGTCAATATTCGGTAGGCGAACATATCATGACCAAATAGGTAACCTTTTATGGAAAGGACAAGTTGGCAGCATATGTAACTAGCGCGCATGTATGAATAGAATGATGGTGGATGAAGCAAACGATGTCCATCAGGAACGTGTCAAATGGCGATCAATTGTCTCCACCTAACCCTCCGGGGAAGAGGTGTGATGGTATATATGTATAATTTTTCTGTATTATCATGAAAGCCAAAACAACAATATGATTTGTAGTTTGTAGTGATAATAATATGAATATCCGATACATACATACACACATCACTCACGCTGAATCCCGACAATCGGGGTAAGCAGAGAAATCGGTGTTGTGCTGCAAGAACTCCTGTAAAATACAGCACAACACCGACCACCACGTTTCGCAAGATATTCGGACAATATATCTTATCAAGCAGCATGTAAGGCACGAAGACCCACCTGCTGCATGACTCGGTGGAAGTATTGTGAATATCCAATCTCTGTTCATAATACAAAAAGGGTATTCAGTATTGGTTGAATGGGATGGAGTGTAGTTTATTGTGAGACTTACGCACAGTGCAGTAACAGAAGATTGGTTGAAGATGATGAATTCTTACCTATCGTGAAGGACAGGGTTGGTTCTGTGCTTGCCACCGCTGACAAATAAGTCGCTGCTCCCTTGCTGTGAAACGATATGTGGTTTCTCTGAAATTTCACAAATTTCTTATTCATATAAACAAAAAATTATTTTGTGATGAGTCAAGGAATTATGTTAAGTGTAAATATTTTGTACATTTTCGATTTATTTCGACATGCAGTACGATTCCTATTACCAAAGTTTTTATACCAAATACAGAAATAGAAAATTTTTAACTCAAAGCCCAAAAAAAATAATTTAAGTATTTATTTTATTGATATGCACAAAATTACATAAACATGTTATAATTGTAGTACTTAATTAAAAACTAAACAACATAAAATATTTCGAAAAACAACTTTTATCTTTTTCGTTGCCCCTCGTAGGGTGCCTAAATAGCTCGCCGCATTCACGCGCTGGATAGGAATTGCTATCCGCTGTCTGAAGAATAGCCCTGCCTTTAGGTTCACGGAGAGTTTGATTAGTTTTTCACTTAGAACGGAGGAGAGTGAGTGACTTTGCCTCTTTGCTACAAGCACCTAAAGTCTCGACCGCGAAAGCTACGAAATCGTGTTGGTTCTTAATTGTTGTGTACGTTCGGTGCTTCGAGCGGGCTACTGATTCTGTGGCGGCGCCGGCATGCTGAGATGTGGCAGACACATGCCAAGTTTATTTACGCTACGCACATATCCAATCTTCGAGGTGTATCGATGTGTGCGTCATGCACCTAAATGCGATGCTTTCCCATTGGTCAAAGCGAATGTGTTTGCGTTTATGTCCATGTGAATTGTGTGTGAGAACGAAAACTGGCGACAGCACTTTTGAATTATGAGCGCGCGTATAACATTTTCTCCTTCTTTCCAAAATCTTTGATACTGACAGCGTGAATGTGTTATAGTGTATAAAGGTTGACTGCAAGTAATCGCCTCCAGCATTAAGCCCGTCTTCTGCTATGCAGAAGAGTGTATATTTATTCAAGTAAGATTCTGAACTTTAGACTGTAAATAAGATCTCCACAACTTACCGGTGTAGGAGTGTTGGTCCAGTCTTCTATGGTGAGGCTCATCAGCAACTGGGGTTGGGAACGTTGGCCTTCTGATTTCACACCGAGCAGCCTGTGCCATGTCGGCTTTACCTGTTCATTAGTGAAAATTTGAGAAAGATCCTTAGTTTTAGGAGACACCTGCACAGATATCAGCCTTTACTTTTACCAAGGGTTTAAGGTAGATAGGAGATCTGTGCGGTGTGAGTTTTAGAAACCGGTATTCGGTGTTTGCGACAACCGCTTTTTCAGTCAGTGTACTGGTATCGATGTTGACACTGGTACACTACCGGTAAACGGTGTTTTCTTTGAAAACGGTGATTTACCAAAAACCGGTGTTCTCTATGGAAATTTTTGTTGGTTTTTTTCTTGCTAAGCATGCAAGTCGCTCACTCAATATTTATAGAAAAATGAGAAGAATTAGAACTACACATAAAGAAAGCAACTTCCGGCTCGGACGTGATTTCTTTAATATGTTATTGTTTTCGGTACGCAATACAAGAGAGCGACTTACTTTTGTGGACGTTTCTTCTCCGCTCTGGAGACATCCTCAAGACTAACGAGAACTGCGATAACCTGGAGGACACCCGACACATCGTCCAGTCACATGTCAATTGGCAGTCGCCGCTGACGCAAATTGTAGCAATAAGAATGTACTTCGGCCGATGAGGGTTGATTTGAAATCTCTTGCTCGTAAAGGTCGGTGCACGCGTAACTCACTGTGTCTATGGCCGCGTAACCGAAAAAATTAACATAATGTGCAATGTAAAAGCCTAAACAAACATATTGCGTTTTCTAGTTAGTTGTTCTGATTCTTCTGATTTTTCTGATAAATAATGTTTTGTTAAAAACAAGTGTTTTCTTAAATACCAATGTTTTGTTAAAACCATGTTTTTGATAACCATATGTTTGCAGATTTCTCCAAGAATAATGTTTTTGTTAACCGGTGTTAGGTTTTAGACAGGATTTTCTTATAAACAGGCTTGCCCTACACACTGCCTGGTGGACGCCTTCAAGTTCGACGCTTCTATTTCATCGGTTTTGTGGCATGACGGTGTTGGATCGAGTCATCATAAATGTGCACTGTAAAATTTTATGCCGGTACCACAACAAAAATTTACCAAGTGTGATCTTTATGCACCGAGTTTCGAGTTTGCCTCTAAATATTACGTGTATAAAATTGTACTTACATTGACCACTTTATTAGAAGGGCAGGGCAGTGCTCCGAGGAGACTCAACAGCAAGTAGCCCACTTTACTCTTCCTGCCCTGAGTGAGTGTAGTGTATACCTCCACCTTCACTGGTACATTCTGTATGCGTAAACTGCAAATTTAACAAACCAGAAATGTTAAAATTTATAGCTGTAAAAGATATAGGTACCGTCTCTACATAAGAAGTGACTCACTTTAAGTGCGTGAGAGAAGATGTAAAGGTCTTCTGCAGGGTCAGATTTCATAGTGTGGAGGCCCCGGGGCTACAAAGGGGTGGAGGCCCCTAATTATTTATCATTGTGTTCTCATTTTACTAACATACATATTATATAAAGAATCCCCGTAGTACTGGAAGCACGGCGATTGAAGCGAACCCAATTGTTTTTTTAATATTCGGGTGAAGTTAATTAAAATCACCAGGGTGGTGCATTTGGAAGGTTTCAAACTATTGTGATGTAATCGCATGGCATTGTATTGTATTGTTTATACTTTATTGTACTCATAAAATGGTTACAATAAGCGAGATCAGTGCAGACGTGCACTCTTTGCACACTAACTAACCTTTGGGATGTGGTAGTAGGTTATGTGGGCGTGCAATTAAAGTAGGGAGAAGAAATAAAAATCATAGGTGAATATATCTTAAATAAAACAAAAAACTATAACATAATAAATAATACATATATGAGTGGTCTAGTTGCAAAACCCGCTATTTTGACTTTTAATCTACTTTTTTTTTTTAATGAAACTGACATGGATGGCTACATCACCTAAAGAACCAGTTTTCTGGTACCAGTGATGTCAGCCTAAACACCTTGGTGACTTATGTAGGTAGGTGCCATATCAGCGCTT